>JANAVB010025794.1:26501302-26644390 GCA_029216955.1 Iris pallida
GCTGACCAAGGAATTAGCGAATGTTCGGCTTAGTGTCGTTCGGTTCTCTTCAAAGACGAAGCAGGTGTATGCGAACTTCAGAGGTTTCGTTCCTGGCTCGTATGTGGGTTTGCTACATGGTGCCTCTCTGAATGACCTATCTCCAATTGTTCGTCCATTTGTCGCAGACACTTTTGTAAATAGGTTAGCAGCAAAATTCTTTACCTCTCCCCCCGAGTAACTCTGATTTGTTGGTTGGGCTCAACATAATCCTATGTGGAAGGCTCTATCAGGATGGATTTTGGAGAAGTACGAGGCTGAGTTAAGGATGATCGGCTTGTTCTTCGCTATCTGAGCGACCAAACAGGGGTTGGTTATCAACGCCGGTGCCTTCATCGTGCTGGTAGAGTTGTCCAATTGTTGCACTGGTACATTCTTTATGCTAGGTAGTGAAATGGGGTTGGCCCTCCACGAGATGTATGAAGTGTCCATACTACCTTGGGGCGAGGAGCCCTACGAAGAGTATACTCATTCAAATGAGGAATTGTGATCGTTGGAAGAGGAGGATCCTGAATTCCTTACTGTGTATAAAGAATTGTTGTGCATTTCTCCATGTGCATGCATCTCTCGAAGTGGGATAAGGAACAGAGAGGGCAGCTCCTTTGATTACTGCATGCATGGCTCATCTTTGTCTTCCTTCTCGGACATGCGACGAGTCGAGTGAGAGACCGCAGACTCACAAATAGATCAAGGCTCTCATCCGAAAAAAGGAGAAGTTCGTGGTTAGGGATGAACGGGGTAGCCGGTCAGTGGAAGACCTATCTTACTTCTTTCAGGACACGCAATCTCTGTCTGATAAGGCTATTTTGTTTGGCTTCCTAATGCTCTGGTGGCGGTTGTACGTGGTCCCCTGGGGTTCGGGCTCGATAGATCAGATCAACCATAACCTGATACTACTTGCGGTGAAATTGGTGTTTAGGCACAAGGCAGACCTTCTCGATGCGATGGTTTTTGCCTTCAATAGGGTCTCCGTGTTTTCATCCAAAAGGTTCTAAACCACAAGGGGACTGGTAACTTCAACCAAATGAAATGCCCTACCACTATCTATTGGGGTGGTTCCTGTTACACCATCCTTTGTATCTGTCGAAGAGGACAATAGTATTTTGGAGGGTGATGCCATCTTGCGACAATATGGGGCGATGACTTGGGTTCCAAAGAGGTACCCTATTGTTGAAAGGCCCTGGCCTCCCTGGGCGACTACTTTTTCTTCTCGTAGTGCCTAGTTTTCCTGAAAAAGATGCTGGCCTTTTGCACCACGATGTAGACATAGGCATTCATGTACTCTCTACCCCAGCCAGACGTTGGCTTTTCTCTATAAGACCGTCTCATATGGTCTAGTAGAGGCAAGAATGTCATTTCTCTAAAGCCTTACTTGCCAAGCAGGTTTGCCAGGCAATTTGGGTATTTCCTGCTCTTGCTGGAGAATCCAAATTTGTAGCTTGGCTTTGAGGGAAACGTACTGGACGGTGTGCAGGCATGGCACTATTATTCTGCTACTGGTACTGGCACAGAGTTCGAGTTGCCAAATGCTACAAATGAGCCTGTTGTTGTCTTTACATCGTCTACCTTCCACTGTCAGACGATCGTTCCCCCGGTTGGTTATAGCGTAGGGACTAGCTTTATCGTGGGAACAAGGTTGATGCCTCTGCCTTTTCTTCTCAGCGTCTTCTTGAGTCCAATGCAGTTGCGAATGCACCTCCGAGGAATAGATCTGCTTTCGGTCGATTTGTCGTGATGATTCAAAGTTTGTGGCTTCGGATGCAAACGGTCCCTGGAGAACTAGGAAGCAGCTGGCTGAAACAATTTTGCGACGTCCGACCAAGACTTTGAGGAAGGTAATTGTCTATAGACCGGGGGATGGAGGTCTGAAGGTAGTCCAGTTTCGTATACCTTCTTTGGCTCACCGTCTTTCTTTCTCTCTTCTCTTTTTATTAGCTGCATTTGGCTTCGTTCAGGCATCAGAAAAGCGACTCCTGCTTACCATTTGGTGTACCCTATGATTGGGATTGAAGATGAATATTAAAAAGTCGTGTCGAGAGCTTCATGGTTGTCGCAATCGTCGGGGGCGCCAGAGGAACATGATACCCCTCGAGAAGGGACACCAGATTCTCCGGGTATGCTGGGTCATCCTGGGCCTCTGTACCGCTATTTCTTGGTTCCATCTGAAGCTGAAGAGAACGTCGGAAGGGACGGAAGACCACCTAGTCACGGGGAGGTGTGAACCTTCCTTGCCAGTTGGACTTGGGGCACAGAGGCGTCTGACGTTGGTTCAACAGTGATCGCCTGTGAGTTCATTGGGCGAGAACCTACGAACCTAGTCACAGGAAGCAGTTAGTGTACCTCCTCTTCTGGTTTATGTAGGGAGCACTGATGACTGTCCTCTGCAATTCGGGGCTTTTGTGCCCTCTTTTGGTCCTTGTGTGGACGACAATGAGGTTCCTTCTGCAGAGACCATCCTAGCCAGGCTCCCTAGCATGGGGCATTGTTGTCGGTTGTCGCAGCTTCTGGGTCTCCTGCTTTGGTAAAGATGGTTGGCAGGCAAGTCCACTCATCCACTGCTTTGGGTGTCAATCTTATGGAGGAGATCGTGATCCCTTCGATTTTACCCGTTCTTGATGATGTGGATGGTACAGCTGAGATCCTGATCGGGACCTTCCACCTGATATTGAAGCAGGGGATCCAGGGCTTCCTAGAAACATGCCGCCCCTTCTCCTAGGCTAAGCGTGGAGCTGATGGCCAGATCCAAACCCTCCGAGCTTTCCCTGGCTTGTAGCGTACAGCCGAATCTTTCCTTGTTAAGCTTAATTTAGCAGAGCGGTGCCTCAGCAAGCTTCAATATGCTCAGGAAGCTGATGTAGATGCACTGGCCTCTTTTGAGCGCAACCATCTGCTTGACAGGACTGCTAATGGGAAAGCAATCTGTGCTGAGGTCATAAGTACCCTTAGTTATAAAATTAGCCAGCTGGCTAATAAGCGTCGCCAGTTATTTAATGCATCAACATGACTGTCTTCGGAGCGAGACTTCTTCGCTCAAGCGATGATGAGGATTACAGTGGAGCTCGAAAAGCTTCGAGTATAACACTAAAACTAGAGCTTCGTCTGACTGGCCTCACCCAAGATCAGAATGCTACTTGTCAGATGTCGGGGAAGATCAGTGCGTCTTCTGCTGCTGTGTAGGCCACGACAAGAGATCTGGATGATAGGCTTTCCTCCCATACCCGCCTAGAAGACCGGATTTTCGTCGAGCAGGAAGCTAGGCTTGTTGTTCATGAGAAGAAGGAACACCTCATAGCTTATTTCCGTCAGTGGCTTCAGGGATTTTGTGTGGACATTTGAATCTGTCCTCCCTTTTGCACTTCTTCGTATATATATATATATATAATTATATATAATATATAATAAGCAGTAATAGCAATTTACCTCCTTTTTTTCTTTCTTTTGTGGACCCATTCTGATATCGAACTCATTCGGGCTTAGTTGGGGTGTGAGGTGGCAAGCGTGAAGTCTTTCCCCTTTCGCTGCCATCGTGGAGGGCATAGGGATCGAGTGCCTCGATTTGACTAGGTCCGATTGAAAGTTGGATGGATAGGCTCCTCGTTACTCGTAGAGGAGTTATTCATATTTAATAGGGGAATGGGACTTCACCTGTCCTCTCGAAGAATCTTGTGGCTATAAATAGGGCTTTGGGAAAGCCATCTTCCATAGACTTATATGTTTCTCTTCTCCATGCTTGAGTACCTATTCTCTTCTCATGCCCTGGAGCTTTTTGCTTTTTTGGCGGATCGAGCATCATTTGTGATGGCGGTTAGCGCCGAGTCATCAAATGATGTGAAGTTTGACATGCCAGAAAGTACTCTTAATGTCGCGAGGAACGGTCTTATGTGTTCCCTTGTACGTGGAGATTTTCTTTTTAATGTGGCGATGAACCGAAAAGCAGTGAATCTTGTAAAAAGTGGGGTTCTCCCTTTTCTCGTTGCTAGCTTCACCAGTCCTAGAAAAGAAAGCAAAGAGGACAATAGTATTTTGGAGGGTGATGCCATCTTGCGACAAAATGGGGCGATGACTTGGGTTCCAAAGAGGTACCCTATTGTTGACAGGCCCTGGCCTCCCTGGGCGGACTTTTTCTTCTCCGTAGTGCCAAGTTTTCCTGAAGAGGATGCTAGCCCTTTGCACCACGATGTAGACATGGGCATTTATGTACTATCTATCCAGCCAGACGTTGGCTTTTCTCTATAAGACCGTCTCATATAGTCTAGTGGAGCAAGAATGTCATTTCTCTAAAGTCTTACTTGCCAAGCAGGTTTGCCAGGCAATTTGGGTATTGCCAGCTCTTGCTGGAGAATCCAAATTTGTACCTTGGCTTTGAGGGAAACGTGCAGGACGGTGTGCAGGCATGGCACTATTATTCTGCTACTGGTACTGGTGCAGAGTTCGAGTTGCCAAATGCTGCAAATGAGCCGGCTGTTGTCTTTACATCGCCTACCTTCCACTGTCAGACGATCATTCCCCCGGTTGGTTATATCGTAGGGACCAGCTTTATCGTAGGAACAAGGTTGATGCCTCTGCCTCTTCTCCTCAGCGGCTTCTTGAGTCCAATGCAGTTGCAGATGCACCTCCGAGGAATAGATCTGCTTTCGGTCAATTTGTCGTGATGATTCAAAGTTTGTGGCTTCGGATGCAAACGGTCCTCGGAGAACTAGGAAGCAACTGGAAGAAACAATTTTGCAGCGTCCGACTAAGACTTTGAGGAAGGTAATTGTCTATAGACCGGGGATGGAGGTCTGAAGGTAGTCCAGTTTCATATACCTTCTTTGGCTCACCGTCTTTCTTTTCTCTTATCTTTTTATTAGCTGCATTTGGCTTCGTTCAAGCATCAGGAAAGCGACTCCTGCTTACTATTTGGTGTACCCTATGATTGGGATTGAAGATGAATATAAAAAAGTCGTGTCGAGAGCTTCATGGTTGTCCTAATCGTCGGGGGCGCCAGAGGAACATGATACCCCCAAGAAGGGACACCAGATTCTCCGGGTATGCTGGGTCATCCTGGGCCTCTGTACCGCTATTTCTCGGTTCCATCTGAAGCTGAAAAGAAAGTCGAGAAAGGAACGGAAGACCACCTAGTCACGGGGAGGTGTGAACCTTCCTTGCCAGTTGGACTTGGGGTAAAGAGGCGTCTGACGTTGGTTCAACAGTGATCGCCTGTGAGTTCATTGGGCGAGAACCTACGAACCTAGTCACAGGGATCTGTTAGTGTACCTCCTCTTCTAATTTATGTAGGGAACACTGATGACTGTCCTCTACAATTCGGGGCTTTTGTGCCCTCTTTTGCCCCTCGTGTGGACGACAATGAGGTTCCTTCTGTAGAGACCATTCTAGCCAGGCTCCCTAGCGTGTGGGCATTGCTGTCGAGTGCCGCAGCTTCTGGGTCTCCTGCTTTGGCGAAGATGGTTGGCAGGCAAGTCCACTCATCCACTGCTTCGGGTGTCAATCTTATGGAGGAGATCGTGATCCCTTCGATTTTGCCCGTTCTTGATGATGTGGGTGGTACAGCTGAGATCCTGATCGGGACCTTCCACCTGATATTGAAGCAAGGGATCTAGGGCTTCCTAGAAACATGCCACCCCTTCTCCTAGGCTAAGTGTGGAGGAAATGGCCAGATCCAAACCCTCCGAGCTTTCCCTGGCTTGTAGCGTACAGCCGAATCTTTCCTTGTTAAGCTTAATTTAGTAGAGCGGTGCCTCAACAAGCTTCAATATGCTCAGGAAGCTGATATAGATGCACTGGCCTCTTTTGAGTGCAACCATCTGCTTGACAGGACTGCTAATGGGAAAGCAATCTGTGCTGAGGTCATAAGTACCCTTAGTTATAAAATTAGCCAGCTGACTAATAAGCGTCGCTAGTTATTTAATGCATCAATGCGACTGTCTTCCGAGCGAGACTTCTTCGCTCAAGCGATGATGAGGATTACAGTGGAGCTCGAAAAGCTTCGAGTAGAACACTAAAACTAGAGCTTCGTCTGACTGGCCTCACCCAAGATCAGAAAGCTACTTGTCAGTTGGGGAAGATCAGTGCGTCTTCCGCTGGTGTGGAGGCCACGACGAGAGATCTGGATGATAGGCTTTCCTCCCATACCCGCCTAGAAGACCGGATTGTCGTCGACCAGGAAGCTAGGCTTGTTGTTCATGAGAAGAAGGAACAACTCATAGCTTATTTTCGTCAGTAGCTTCAGGGATTTTGTGTGGACATTTGAATCTGTCCTCCCTTTTGCACTTCTCCGTATATATATATATATATATATATATATATATATATAGAAGCAGTAATAGCAATTAGCAATTTACCTCTTTTTTTTGTGGACCCATTCTGAGGTCGGGCTCATTCGGGCTTAGTTGGGGTGTGAGGTGGCAAGCGTGAAGTCTTTCCCCTTTTGCTGCCATCGTAGAGGGCATAGGGATCGAGTGCCTCGATTGACTAGGTCCGATTGAAAGTTGGATGGATAGGCTCCTCGTTACTCGTAGAGGAGTTATTCATATTTAATAGGGGAGTGGCGCTTCACCTGTCCTCTCGAAGAATCTTGTGGCTATAAATAGGGCTTTGGGAAAGCCCATCTTCCATAGACTTATATGTTTCTCTTCTCCATGCTTGAGTACCTATTCTCTTCTCATGCCCTGGAGCTTTTTGCTTTTTTGGCAGATCGAGCATCATTCGTGATGGCGGTTAGCGCTGAGTCTTCAAATGATGTGAAGGTTCATGCACCAAAAAGTACTCTTGATGTCGCGAGGAACAGTCTTATATGTTCCCTTGTACGTGGGGATTTTCTTTTTGATGTGGCGATGAACCGAAAAGCAGTGAATCTTGTAAAAAGTAGGGTTCTCCCTCTTCTCATTGCTAGCTTCACCAGTCCTAGAAAAGAAAGCATGCTGCTCTTGCCTTGCGTGAGGAGGATGCTGGTCTCGAGGTTTTGGTTGCTTGCTTGTCCCCTGTACTTCTTCTCCCATATGACGGCGGTTGATGGCTTGCTCGGGAGGAGTGTCCTTGACCTTGAGAAGAGGCTTGGAAGCTTGCCTAACGTCATCCTCTCTTGCAACTTCTCGTCGTCTTCTCTGGCATGTCTTTCAAAAGTGGCTTGGAAGCTCTTGTAAGGCCCTCAAATTCATCGCTATAGTATAGGACCTGTGACGTACTGACCTTCCAAAGGGAGCTGTACGCAAGTGTTGGGAACCCAGTAGCGAAATATTCCATATAGGAACAAGTTCTTATATGTGACCATAATATATAACATAATTTTCTTTTTAATAAGAGTCTCTGTCATCTCTTTTGTAGGTTTGAATATTGTTACTAGAGGTATGATGGACATAGTTGAAAATACCCCGACATTCGTTTTGTAGAGACTTCGACATCTTATAAAAGGATCTGTTCATATTCAAGCTTTATAAAAAAAAAACTTATTCAAGAGACATGGCATATTGAGGAGCCGTATGTTTCTCCCTTTCTCGATTTTTGAAACCAGCCCGTGGGGCCTCGGCCGTGAAATACGCTTCTCTCGCGTCCCTTTATTGAGAAGAAGATTCTGCCAGTTACGGCCTGGGCTTCTTCTTCTTCTGTCTTGATGCTGGAGGGAATATAGGCTGAACTATTTGTCCACCCGATCCGGATGTATCCATATAATTTTGCCCCTCACCGTCTTGATTGGGATCCGGCCGTATGGTTGCATGCTAATGGAAGGTTGACGATTTTTATCGTAGCTTTGGGAATCTGGACCAGTCCGTCGTGGACTTCTACCTCGAGAAGATCGCCGAACTGTATCGACACCATCTTTGCCACCACCATGTGCTTCTCAATGTCGAGGGTAATAGCCTTTGAATCGGAGAGCCATTAGATCTGCCCTTTCAGGATGTAGCAATCCTTGGTAGCATGACCAATGAATTGGTGGTAGAGGTAGTACTTTAGATTATCTAACATGCCTACTTCATCTGGGCGCTTTGGCTTGAGCAACCAGAGCGTATTGTTCTTCATTATAGCATTAAAGATGTCGACGACTTGGTCATCAGTGAAGAGTAGGTGTCCCTTCGCCTGGTCGAGTCTTCCAGTGATTGCTTCGCCCCTCATTTCTTTATATTGATGGTGAGGGATTCTTTCCCTCTGTTGCTGTGGTCGGCACTGCTATTTTGATGGTGCCTCCCTCCATCTCTAGTGTTCAGGGCCTGGAGTCCGATAAGGTGAATTCCTTTGGCATTCTTCTCGGCTTGGTCGTCGCTGGCGATGACTGCCACCCAATCTGAGTGCTGGCATGTGCCCTTATAAAATTTGATAGCTAACATCAGACCCTGCCGGCATGTATCCATGAGGATCTTCCCAAGAGTCCCCAGAGGCATCTTCAGAGAATTTTGCCTGAAGCGCTCAAAAAGTTGCGCACTGGTACTTTGTCCTGGTAGACCGTATCAATGAGGGTGGACTTTGTCATGTCCATCATATTGTCATAGAAGCGTGCCAAGAACAGCTCCTGGAGGTCGTCGAATGTCTTGATGCAATTATGGGGTAGACTGTAAAACCATTCGTACGCAATGTCGATTAACGCTCCCAGGAACACCTTGGTGAGCAAGGCGCCGTCTTCGGCAGATGTCCCGTCATGGACTCGAAGTGGTTCAAGCACTAGTGGGGTGACAACTTCCGTCAAAAGGAGTGATAGACTAGTGCTTGTACTTCGAGGGGAACACCATTTTGTTCTATTCGGTGGGATAAGATTGTCTTATCCCTAGCCTCTGCATTCTCTTCCGGCTACTGAGGGATTTAAATTGAGGTCGCAGCTCTTTAATCTTCCTTCGGTCGTCGTTGGTTGGAGCGGGCACCAATGGCAACGGCCTGGAGGGGATGTTGGATTCGTCGTTAAGTCCTCTCTGATTTTCTTGTCGTGAAGTCGTTGGTAGGGCTATATTAGCCCTTATGTCTACCTCGATTGGGATATAGACAGCATCATGGCTTTGAGGGTGGCCATTATTGTTTCTAGAGCGTCGAGCCATTGTCGGTCGCTTGTACTGGCATCGTCATCGTACATGTATATCGTTCAGCAATTTGGAAGGCTTAGCGAGGATATGGGTTCTCCTGGCCTAATCCTTCGGCCTCGTATTCGTGGGGTAGGGACGTATGGTGGTGGCGTCCTCCGACTCCAGCGGTTGGCTACCCCCAGCAGCAGCTTGTTGGGTGGAAATCTACCCCCAGGCTTGTGTCTTATCCTTGGAGGGTTGCCACCCCAAGCGTGGAAGATAGGTGGGAATATGTACCCTTGACCGGGTTCTTCGGAATACCCTTGTCATTCATAGTTGGGTGGGCTAACCTTTGTGCTAGCAGCCTCCTCGTGCTGGTTGAGGAAGAGGGTGCCTTCGAGCCCTTCAGGATGGGAGTGTCCCTATGGACAGAGTAGCAGGAAGCATTAACTGGTTCATCTCCTGCTGTCTGCTGTAGCCGTTGGAAGACTGATGGCTTGTTTCTAGATATTGCTGTCTGAGAGCAACAACATTTGATGGTGATGTTTGTACAATGCCCTGTAGAGGGTTTGCTGCATGCGCCACCATCTTCTTTCAACCCCCGCATAAGATTGATTATTTTCCACAAGTCTAGCAGAGGGTGTTCTTTTATACCTTGTGGGCCGCATGGCTAATCAGACGAAGCTTCCGATCCACCGTAGGGGCTACTCGGGATGGATCTACGGGGTTGGCTCACCTCACGTGCAAGATTTTGACGTGCGCATGCATGTGTCTAATAGAGCCATCTTTCAGGGGCCCGTACGTTCATTTGGGCCACCTTTTGAGGAACGCCGTAGGGGCAGCATTCGGGTCTATTGAGCCCGTGTTGCTCTAGACCTTTTTGTACTAGAATTAGAGTAGTACAGTGCATCCAGGTCCTCTTTGTAGGCAGGATTCTGGGAGTCCTGTGGAACACAGATCTCCTTCGTCTCCCTTGTGCTATTGCTGTCCGGTACTATTTGGGGAGGCTTGATGTCCGTCTACTGGCACTCGTATTGATTTAGATGAGTCATGCTTCCGCACCTTCTACTAGTAAGCTGGCTGAGACACAACTTTGCCTTCTCGAGAAGGGAGTGGCCGTGATGGCCTGATAAGAGCGCATGTTTCGAGTCCCTGGTGTTGTATCGCCTCCTCCGGTTGGGACCTAAGTGTTGGGCATTGTTCCTTCCGCTTTTGAGAGAGGAAGAAGGATACACAGGAGTTGGATGCGAGGCTTCATTGGTAGTAGCCGGCAGAGCATACTCCGTAGTCGCTGCTGGTGGTACATCAGCCTTGGCCACCCAGGCCTTACAAATCTTCCTAGGTTTTGTAGACCTAGAAGAAGGGTTTGACCCTTCAAAGAGCATGTCTTCATAAGCTTGTTGATCGAACCGGATGACCAATGTCTGTTGGAATTAGCCTAACTTGGAAGTATCAGACTGCGACACTAGTTTCTCATTGGAGAAGAAAGTTGTCTCCAGCAGAGTCGTCAGCTTGTTCGCCATCGCGTTTTGGGTGAAAGATGTGTTTGGATGATATGTGTCTTTCAGAGGGATAAGGGAAGAAGGGACAAGTTAAGACATGACTCCTTTCCTTTCCTTTATATATTGTGATTTTGAATAGTACAACAAAGTCCTATCAGTACGATTTTGCAAGTACAAAAATAGATTCTAGGGAAGTATGTCGATGGAGATCGGGTACTGCAATGACCCCTTTACTCTATTGATGATCTCATACTTACTAGCTTCTTGAAATGATTTCTGTGAATCTCTCTGTATATCTGGTATCCTCAATAATGAGGTTGATCTGGTGGATCTGATATTCTTCCTCTGATCGCTTCCTCTGTTTGTACCTGATCTCTATTTGCCTTTTGGCGGACAAGCTATCGAGGAAGTAATGATGAGGGAGGATCTCATGTATGGACGACGTCATCCGGGTTATCATAGCTATTTAGGCAGGTTGTTTAACCGCTTAGCCTAGAGTGCTGATTGGGTGTCCGTTGCTGCAGGAGCTCCGAGCGAGGACTTAAGGATCCTTGTCACGCCCCGATTCGTAGAGTCATCCATCCTCGTATTTATCTCTTGGTATCGATCGTCCTCACTTCGGCATGATGCCGTACAGGTCTAGTATTGCACTTGTACAAGGCAAAGATGGTACATTGTAATCTTCAAATAGGATCACATCGCAACGGCACAAGCAAACAAATTAAAGATAGTCTGGATACATATCTCTTTTATTGAACAAATCCATTGTTGATTCAGAGTAGCAAATGAGCAAATAACTTGAAGTCACAATAAGACATGAAGAATGTACTCTCTTTATTGATAACTTGAAGTAAAGTACAAAGATTACAATAGAGTGCAAGGTTTACAACACATCCCATTTTACATCGATAGCCACTGAACACATGCCATTAAGGCTTACATTGGATACTTGATGCATAGATTTTGTAGCATACATTGGAGGATACACTTTGATACATAGACTTTTACAAATGGATATATCGATTTGGCTTACAACTCACTGGTATAACTGACTACAATGTTCCATACATTATGCCATTTATAAACAGAAGACATCATCTTGTATAAGGAGAAGCTTCTGTATGCCCAACAAATCTTCGATGCCGTGGGACTGATTCATCTAATCATCGTGTACTGAACTTCCCAAGCACGAGCACCTAAAAAGAGTGCCCACAACGTAGGTCAGTACATCATCTATGTACTGGCGAGCATAATCAGTCCACTCGCCTAAACCAACACTAAGTAGTCATCTGAGCAAACATTATCAGAGTGATCTTTCTGTTTGGGCCTAGCATCAGTTTACAGTTTATGAGAAGAATTCATTAAAGTAAGTAAACATGTTATAGCATGATATGGCATTTCTTTGTGTAAGGCATCATCTAAGCAACACTGAGTTAACAAGCTAAGCATGTTATGGTAATAAAAGGCAACATCTTATTATTATTGATGACATGTTAAGCAGTCAAGTTGAATTCAACATGTAAATAACCGTATCACATTTAAGTAAATTCTTACTGATAGCCGACTCCCTCGCACTAGCATAAAATACATGATATTATTATATTCTTACTCTGCCTGCACAAACATTCATTAGCATGCATCATGACTACATGGTCGTTGGTGAAACTACATCATAAAGGACTTTTCAACCGGTATTACGACGCACCATTCCAGGGTAGGTTGCAAGCCTAGCCGAATGTCTAATAATACTTCGTGCCGCCATAGCACGACCAATGTTTCCTTCCGGGTCGAATCGGGCCTAGCACCCAGGTACCGTTCGAGGAAACTTTCTCAGACATGTTTACGTCCATGACCATGCAAATGCGTATCGACTCAATAAACACAAGTGCATGGTAAAACAACTGAAAGTAAGCAAAGCAAACAATTTAATATCTCATCTTACATTCTGAGCCGTATTTAACGACTAATCATTCCATCATTAGCATCATTCCACTTGGTGATCAAGATCCCAAGCCTCATCATTTTTACAATCTTATTTCTTCACATCAAAACATTACTCACATCATTCCTTTCAAATAGGGATACACAACATTTCATTTCTCGTAGGGACATTTCATACTGATTTAGTGTTATAGGGACAAGCAGCATTTCACATCTTGCAACGGTTACACAGAGTGTACCTGATTCAGGTGTTTCATACATTTTATTGCGTTGGTAGCTTAGCCAGTTCATTACTCATGTATCATTCACCAAGCATCTCATTATTCAAGTATTTTATTTGTTTCAGCAGCATTAAACATAAGGGACAATGTTATCAATTCATTCTCAGGCATCAATTCACATTAGCAGTTTAAGTGTTATTCATTCAGTAATTCAATGCTCATATCTTATTCATCTCAATATTAGCCAACATAAGCATCTCTATCGATTTAGCAACTAAAGCATCACAAGATAAGGGACAGAACATAGAAACACAATACTCCATTTTATTAGGCACGAAGGAGTAGGGGAGAAGGGACAGTTCCACTCACTTTTTTAAAGGATCTTCCTGTTCCGATCGCATCTATTTCCCACTAGACATAGCTCCACCAGCAAGCCATATTCCAACAATCTGGCCAGCTAAAATAGATTGCATCAGTCTCAATCCTCTGATTTTTCAACACAGTCACGATCTAACATTCTGATCGTATCCAACACGTCACCCAAATGCCTCGCACAGAGCAGGGTATTACAATCCTCACATGTGATTGTTGGCGATTATGATTGTCCATTCAAAAGACTTAACCACAAGTGACCCAGCACGCATGAGTGTTTAGGACAACCTGTCGTTTGAATGGTGCGGCTATGTAACGTGTGCACTGCTCTTTCTGGGGTTTGACCCAGCTGGTTTTGTGTGGCCAGATTTCGGAGCAGCACCCGAGGATCTACCGAACCTCCAGCCTGATGGTGGCGACTAGAAGGAACCCGGGCTACGAGTGGGTTTTCTATTTTGTTTCGCTCACTCTATTGTAAAATTTATTCTTTTGAGACGTTTAGCCGACGAGCACCTGTTAGCTCGAAGCACTTTTACTTACTGTCTGCCTACGGGCTGTAAACATGATTAACAAATCCTGGGGTTGATCATGTATGACTTAACTCTTGCTAGTCCTAGCATTTTGTACGACTAGCTTCATGATCAGCTGATATGTAATATTTGGGACGCCTTTTATTGTATATTTGGTGGTCAAAAATCTTGTGATTATATTATTTGCTTGAGATTGAGACAGTAGGCTTGACCTTAAGAGACTGTTGGCTTGTAGTAAACCCTCATATCTAGACAGCCGTGACCGTATAGCGAGATGGACTTCATTTCAATATACGTAGCTAGCTATGTTCGCCCCCGCTCTCCAGTATTCTGGTTCTGGGGCGTGACATGCACCATAAACGAAAGACTTAAATTAGGTGGCACGATCTTTGGTCGATGCATGGCGCTGGTCGTTATTTGAAGGGAATCTCTGGTTTGAATGGGGCAGTTATTGTGCACACACTATAAACTTGGTGTTAATCCTCTCAGCCGTTATGAATTGGATTTGAGGTGATCCGGTTCGGAGCGATAACCAGCAGTTAATATTTCAGTTCAGAACACAAATCGGCTGTTGATGATCCGGCCTCGGGCGCGAACCAATTGTTGATGATATGATTCAAGGCACGAACCAACTATTAATGATTCGGTCAGTGGTGTGAACCAACTGTTGATGATTCGGTTCGGGCACGACCAGCTGTCTTAGTGTAGAGGGTGGCTCAGCAAAAGACTCGAGTCATTTGTCTTGATGTGGAAACTAGTTGGGCCATTTGAGCCACATGCTCCATTGGCCGCAGAAGACTTCTTGAAAGAGAGGCCGCATAGTGTCTGGACCACATGTGATCTGGTCGCATGGAGCGGTCCAGCTGTCTTTGGTTCTACAAAGGTGATGTACTTCGGGCTACTGTGCTATTGGGATTTGGCATCCCACTATAGGCCTTTTGGGCCTTCGGGCACTTTGACTTAGGTGGTTTGGTCATGATTGAGCCTAGGCAATTTTCATGCTTCTAAAGTTAAATTTGGAGATGCAGGTTGACTAAAAATTATGGCATGCCTAGTGTAGTCGTGTGCCATGACTACCCTAGTAGCACTACAACAGATATGGGATATGATAGCGTGCGTTGAACGCTGTAGAATGCATATTATAGCATATTCTGCCCGCTATATATGCCCCCGCTATAATAACCCTATGTACAAGAACGCTATAAAGTTATAGCGTTCACGAACGCTATTCATGGATTATAGCGTTCATCGACGCTATAGACGTTGTATAGCATTTTGAAACGCTATATTGCAGATATAGCAAATAGGAACGCTATAGAACTTTAATAGCTTTCATGAACGCTATTAATATTTTGTAGCGTTCATGAACGCTATAGACCAGTTATAGCACTTACAAACGCTATATAGTTTACATAGCCTTTACGAACGCTATAGTTCATTAATAACATTTGTTAACGCTATAAATGTTTTATGGCGTTCCTGAACGCTGTTTATTTTTAATTGCGTTCCTGTATGTTATTGTTTTTAATATCGTTTCGATATATAGCTGCTTTATATAGCATTTCTTTCATGTTATTATATGTGCAACAATAGCATGTCAGGATGCTGTTGCAGAATCAAAATTGGCATCAACTTTAGAGAAACGAGTGATTAATCTACTTACAACTTCCCTTATTGTCAAACATTCGAAAAGTATTTACAAAGGTTTGTAAATCCATGGCCAAAAGACCCACATTGTATGAATATTAAGTTACAGCTTGACCGAGCTAAACCTTCGCTTCAATTTATTAAGAGTGTCTGCTTAATCCCCCCCCCCCGAAGCTGTCCAAGGTTATGAATAGTCTAACCAGGAGGAATCACTCTCAATTCATTTGTCGACTATTTAATAATTACACGAGTCTTATTTGGCTTTCTATTTTAGACCGAAACTCTGACACAAATGTCTGAATTTGAACAGAATATGTCGAAGAAAAGAAAATAGTAATAGCCCATTAATCTATTAGAAAGGGCAAAGTAGTGTTGAGTAAAACCAAAAAAGTAAAGTATTGATGCACTACCTAAAAGGTTTAAAAACATGAAGGCATGTATTTTTGAATAACATATCCTTTGACCAAGAACATATCACTATCAACAAAATTTTACTTAAATAAGAAATAAAGTGCAATGCACTATAGCCTAAGATATCAAGATTTGAAATTGTTTTTGTTGAGTATATTGTTATTGTAATCAGAAGCTGTATGCAAAACCTAAATGTCGAAATAACAAACAATTTACACAGGAAACTGTATGATAAAGTCGTACATCCTACATCTTGCAATCAACATCATCTTATATCAAGTCTCTTTGGTTAACTCCCATGGTAAAAACTATGTCGAAAAAGCTAATCTAGATGGAGTAACACTTTTACCAAGATAGGGTTTGAGCAGACTAGCACCAGAGGATCAAGCACAGTAAAAACTGAAGCTTACCGACAACATGAAGTAATAATTGGGCATTCCACTACTATCCAATAGCCTAGCATCTGAGCGAGCAACATAGGAAATTCATTGAATGACAGGGGTTTCCAAGTGCAATATGGTGTAATTTGATTTGAACCCTGCTGTTCTCTTCTCCTGTGCAGAACATGTATATTTCAGACAAATTTTGAGCAAGAAGAGCTGCTGCAAGCAGGACATGATTTTAACATAGAAGTATTGCACTAAATGGCTCAACAAGTAGTATTGCAAAAAGACACCAACCACCATTATTTGATCTCAATTCTCCAATAGCAATGAAAACACACGATTAGTAATCTCCATTCTCCAGGAGGGGTCAAAACATGCAAATTACAACAATGAATTCGGCATCTAAACTTTCAGTTGAGAAAGGACAAAACAAGTCCCTGGGAAATGTTAGAAACAATTTAATTTTCACACGATACTGATTAGATGATGTTAAATAAAAAAGTACCTTTTGTAAAGTTTGCCAAGGATAAATCTGCACCTCGAGGATCAACGTCTGAAAGATCAGCACCTGAAAACTCGCTTCAAGATGAGTTTCACACTCAACAAAGCTCCACAGATTCTTTCCATGAATCAAAATAAATTTGTAAAAACCTGAAAGATCAGCAACTTTACGCCTAGGAAATCCCAAGAATGTGTGGAGTGGAGCTCACTCATCTTGCTCTCGAACACAGAAATGACTTTATCACTCGCTGCAGTAGCAATTAGAGATCACTAAGGATTAGAGAGACCATGTTGTACCTTGTTCTTGCACAATAATTAAAACCAGGTACGAGAACCTTGGAGTTTGCTTGCTTGATCAGCATTGCAGAGAAACCTCGAAAGCTCTTGCTATAGTGGTGGATTGCTACATTTGCAGCTTCATCCTCACTGAAATATTAATTAAACGAATCTCGTAAGCTCGCCTACACCAGTTACTTAATTAGCTATATGAATCGTGACCCTGATACGTGTTTCCTGTCAGCCTAACCAGAACCTGCCTTACCTTTCTGTGACAGAAGCAAGCATAGCTTGGTTTGCAGAGATGGCAATATCCGAGCTAGGATGTGAGTGCTCACCCATATATACAACATAATGCTACAAATAGTACAAAACTTGGTAAACCAAACATCATAATTTAATTTATTGACTTGTGTAAACCTCACTTATATGTAGTTCTTCGTACAAATATAAGTACAGCTCAAGTGATAATCACTCATCTAACCCTTAAGATGCCTGATTACAGCTATCGTTAGATTGAGATATCGTTCACAATTCAATGAAGTTTCTAATGTAACCGCATCGACATATAAGTCTTTCAAATAATAATTGAAATGTAGTTGGGTCATAAGTTCAAAAATCATACCATGGGGAGCAAGTAGGCATGAGTAGGTTCTCGGTATCATTTGCTTTTCCTCCTTATTCTCCGTATCATCTTCATTTTTCTTTTCCTCGGCCTGAAAAAATGCTAAGAAATTTTGGACTCCGTGGGATAAGCTAAGAAGACATGAGTCATTCTATAATTTATCATTCTACCATATAAGGATCCCATCTACCACCAAAAAAGTTAAAAATGTACTAATATGATAAAAACAGTAAAATATTACTAAATATATGCACAAGAGAGATCATATGAAGCATGAGAGAGTTGTGTTGCCTACTCAAATTGAACATGAAAATACTAAATAATAAACTCAAATCGAACATGAAAATACTCGACAATAAGACAATCAGGAAAAAGGTAAGATATACTCAAGTTTACTTGTACAAATACTTAGATTTGAAAAAGAAAAACGAGAGAAAAACAATCTTAATGTCTACAAATTGAACATAAACAATATTGCACAACACGCAAATTGCTGAAGAAGCCTATATATAAACTATATATTTAGAGTTCTGACTTCTATTATCCATACTCTTATAGTTTACTGGATTTTTCACTTATTCCTATTGACCATAACAACAAGAAGCCTGTACCCGTAATATCATATCACTATAAGAGTATGGATAACAGAAGTAGGCACGAGCCTGTACCTATAATATCAAATCACTATAAGAGTATGGATAACAGAAGTATGTCCACCTTTGGCCTCGGCCTTTATAAGAAAGGATACTAAGAAAACCACCTGAGGCCAAAGGTGCACCCCTCACAGGACCATTACAAACTGACTATACACTCTACTTCATATGCAGGCATACCAAATGTTTCGAGGCTTAAGAAAGAACATGAAGAAAAACTGAATCACAAAACCATAATCAACCATTAATATCATAAAACCATAATCAACCATAATCAACCATTATGTAAAACTGAATCACAAAACCATAATCAACCATTAATATCTAGATAAATACAAATCGTGTTCTTCTTGAAAGATAGAGAAGAACATGAAGAAAAATTCTTATAAACACTAGAAATTTCTTGAACATGACATTAGATATAAATAAAAAGACACTACAGATGCTGACAGTAGATTAGCGTATAAGGATTCCAATATAACAAGTTGGCCAATATCCCTACTTAGTGTACCTTTGATTTTGGCAGTTTCCTGGAAATATAAAAGCCTTTAAGTAGAGAACGAAAGGAAGAAGAACTACCAAGGAATCAGTGGAATCCGTCTAGTCTAGGAAGGCTTACAACATGGTAACTTTGGACCCGTTGCATACTACTCCATCCCAGGGTGCACCACAAGGATCGTTCGACTTCCCACAGCTTGGTGGAATGTTCTGCCATTCACTCATCAAAGATTGGAGAACAACAGCTATAGTATTTCACAGTTCTACTATTAGCACATCAAATAAGCAGTTTTATGATTTTTATGAAAGAAAAGTAGTCTACAACGATAAGTAGAGTGAAATGAAGATCCAAAATTGTGAATGGCTTTAGAAGGTTCCATAGACTTTATGAGCTATTCTTGTAATGATGGATCGAGAGATCAAAAGATTCAACAAATTTCTATTGAATTAAACATGCTAGAATAACATAAAGTAATAGTAATTATGTAAGCACAAAAATTGGAAATACCATCTTTTGGTATCCTTCAAAAAGCATCAGTTCTTTGAATTAAATTGTATAGCCTTTCTATGTAACCTCTCTAGTGGGTCATCCTTTTCAAGTCTCATCAATTTTGTTGAAATTGATTAATGATATAAAGAGGTTATCAAGATACTGGTTCTTTATGATAGACTTTGCATCGACACACTCGAATACAATTCAAATCATTCCACGTCATATGAAAAGAGAAAGAAAGAAAAATAAATCAACATGACACTCACCATCTTGGGAATATGTGGCATCAAGACAAACTTAATTTCCTGCAACGAACATGAAGAGCATTATTATCCTTGTGACCTGTACAATAGTAAATGACTAAAACTACAAATAGAGAAAAAAATAAACCATATTCAACAAAAATTGTGCATATCCAAACAGGAAAAAAAAGAAAAAAAACAGGTTGGACACCATCAAAAAACACCAACAGAGCTTTCTTAGCCACTTGGTAACCACCATTGTGAGGTTGTATTTTGCTTAATAGTAAAAAGAAGAAAGAATTCTTTAGCAACAGTGATTGTCGTTCCCATTTGCGAGCCTCTGCCCATGTGGTGGGTAACTATATATATATGGTGAGAAAATACCAATTAGTTTAAACTAAGTAAGACCATTCAAGGCTATTATATCAATCAAAATTAAAGGGTGAACGCAATCCAACACTTTGAACTAGATCCCTACCGCAGTTAATAATGTGTTAGCAACAATATAACAGAAGCTGGATATTACTGAAGAAACATAATAGCAAGTTGTGTTTGGTATTCCATTAATGCAAGGAGCATAATAAGTTGCCAAATGATCAGTAGAAATCAGTCAAATATAGTGATTGGAGTGCCATGGATAATAACTTACAATAGTGTCTAATGCTCAAATCAAAATATAGATTAGAAGGAAAAATTAGTGCAATGTCTTAGGAACGCAGACAAAATTTTAGGATCATGGAAACAAGTTGATCCGAAGATGATCCAACAAGTAGGATTACTCAGCCATCACAAATAAAGAAGAACAGTGTGGATCCAAGCATTTGAAGTAAATTTACAGGCATAACTTGTATCCGATTACTACTTCCAAAAGGTTTCACAAGAAACTGTCAAAAAGTCTGTAATGTATGTTTAGATATAGATATTATTAAGATGTAATGTATAGAATATGCATATAAATATCTTGTTATGTCTAAATATAATAAATCTATTATATCTAAATATATAAAAATGTTGCTTAAAAAGTCTAACATGCCCACTTAATGAAATGTTGAGCGTGGTACTCCAAGAATCTACTCAAGTGAGAAGTTCTACAATTTTTTTTTACCTATTCTAATAATATCAAAATAAGTCATATAAAACCTGCGCTAAAATCTCCTGATGATTGCTTCATCAAGGTCAAATGGTCGATTTGTTGCTGCAAGAACAAGTATTCTTTCTCCAGGCTTTGATAAGAGACCGTCCCATTGGGCCATAAACTCATTCTTGATCTTCCTCATTGCCTCGTGCTCTCCAACTCTAGTTCACTGTCCAAGCATGCTATCAACCTCGTCCACGAAAATGATAGTAGGCGATATTTTTGCAGCTAGTGTAAAGAGTGCTCTGACATTCTTCTCATCTTCACTAAACCACTTTGATGTGATGGCAGACATTGAAGCATTGATAAAACTTGCTCCAGCTTCGTTTGCTATGGCCTTTGCCATCATCGTCTTCCCTGTTCCAGGAGGCCCGAAAAGCAATATTCCTCTACAAGGCTTTAAAATGCCTCCTTTGAAGAGGTCTGGTGTTCGGAGGGGAAGCATGACAAGCTCTTGAAGAGATTCTTTGATGTCGTACAGTGCTCCTAGGTCATCAAATGTTACTCCGATTTAATTGGCTGGTATAACCTCAGGTCTAATCCGCTTCTCAAATTCATTGTCTGGAGCAACTTCCTATATGCAGAAGCAGTGCTATCGATAAAGTTGGTCAGAAGACCTTCATCAATCCTCACAACCAAAGTTAGAAACAAGCTACTTGACATAAGAGGCGGATTCAGGGAAATCCTCGGACTGACTTTTGTGCATATATATGAGGTCTACTAATAAGTTATCCAAATCTAGTATAATGTTCATAGGAATATGCAAAAGGTAATAACCACTTGCAGCAAGAAGGAATAGCTTAGAATAGATAAATATTGCAGAGAGCACTTCCAGAACTGAAATTTTATAAGATACTTGGACATAGCTAGAACCATAAATTAGTTCCAACTATATTAAAAATCAAGCAATCAATTGATCTTTAATTTGAACGCGAACGCAATAAGCTATTCTCTTGCATATGGCAGGATGGAGAAACAAATGGCTAGAATACTCCATTCTTTTAGGACATGATTGTTTTCAGTTATTAAAACTTCAGAACAGTATATACAAGTAATCCAACACAATTATATCCATAGATTTGACGGTGAAGTTATACTTCTCTACGGCTCCAAAAAGAAAGGAGTAACAACTAACAAATCACGATTATTTATCAAACTGATTGTGTTCAAAACTTGGGAAGCCAAATGTGACACATGAGTAGTGTTCAAAGGAAGGTTCCATACATTCATGAAGTCAAGTTTCCAGGGAATTGTGTTCAAGAGATGACTAGTCAATGGATCAAATTAAGTATGGCGAAAATAACCATAACCCCAGATCAAATTGGATAGAGGTAGCTTTATCAGGTTCTGAATTCCATATGCGCAAAGGTATTTTTATTATTTATCAGTAATTTGATCTTTTCTAATTTCATTAAATCACTTAATTATAGCTAAGAATAATAAGAATAGTAGTACTTCATGTATGAGCTACAAGGTACTGGGAGGAGCTGAACAGAAATCAGTTAAAGAGTTGACTTTTTCTGCAGGTACTTCAAACATTATACCAAACCTTGCATCGTTTCCAGAAGTTGTTTTATGTTCCATTGTGTGGTAATTTTGACATAAACTACTAGTTACGCTCAACATAATAGTAAAACTGAGATTAAACAATGTTTCATTTTGTGGTTACAGTCGAACTGGAAAACAAAATAGTAACAATACTTACTCAAAAGCCATGAAAGACTTATTTTGTAACTAACCAATCGTATCAAGTACATACCAACAAAATCATCACAGAGCTCATATATCACATTCCAAGAACATATTTTTTGTAATCAAAATTTTCATATCGAAACTAACACCATAATAATACTAGACTTCCTCAATCCATAACAAAGAAAAAAACATCAGAGCATATAGAATCACAAAAACATAAATATCCAAATAACATCCATACAAATAGCCGAGGACGTTGATGGAATCCTAGTGACGGTGATGAAATCCTGATGTCGGTGTTAGGGGCCACCATGCGAGAGCTGGTCAGTGACGGAATCTCGCTGGTCGGTGACAGACTCTTTTCTAGACATCTGAAGGATACCAAAACTTGTTCCCTAATATTTGCCCTAAAATTATATTGTGAGGAGAAGAGGAGGAGGAGGAGGAGGAGGAGGAGAGAGAAAGAGAGAGAGAGAGAGAGAGAGAGAGAGAGAGAGAGAGAGAGAAAGATTTACCTTCAGAGGAGAGAGGTCCACGGAGGGGAGAGAAGCACTAGGGTTCACGGGAGAGAGTCTGCAGGAAAAAAGGGGAAATGCTGGGAATGAGAAGGAGGGGGAGAGAACATCTAGGGTTCATGGGAGAGAGTCGGGGAAAAAATAGGCAGGGGAATGAGAAAGTGTTCCCCCCAACACTTTTCTCTTCAAGTGATAGGTCTTTTTTTTTTTAGTTCATTTTTTATTAACATTGCCAACAGTTTTTAAGTGTTATAACATAAATAATATGTTTTATTTATATTAAAATTTAGTTTTTTCTATTAATACTAACAATTTTTTTATTGGTAACAAATTTTGTACCGTTAGTAATTAGTAACGGTAAAAAATTGTTAGCAATTGAATTTTTTTTTGTTGGAAAATTTCTCTTTTGGTGTAGTGTAAGACATAGCATTTTGCTAAGGACGGTACCGATTTAATTTCTAAAAATCCAACGGACGGGATCGCCCGCTATCGAGAACGCTATAAATTATACAGCAAAACTGAATCGCTCCTATAACTTATTTTTTAATATAAAATAGAAAACTGTGTTGTTTCTCCCATGATTAGAACAGTAGATAGTTCAATTGTGAGCATTCGATTAAATCAGTTAACCGAACCGAATTACCAAATATCGAATTCGACCGAAAATCGAATAACAAAAATTGAAACCAACCAAAATATCCCGTACCGAACCAAACCGAACGGAATAAATCTGTTCGATTTTCAGTTTATTTGGTTTAACCAATATTTCAGTTTATTTATAATTTTTTTTGTCAATATATATAGTAACTAAATATACAAAGATATATTTCGTATATATATTACTAAATTTTCTTATAAGGTTTACCAGGGAGAGGAATTTTAGATAAAATTTCTGAAAGTTTAGTGGGATTAAACCGAAACCGAATCCCAAAACCGAAATCGAATAAGAAATTTTAGTATTTTCGAAACCGAAACCGAACCAATTTTTTTTCAAGCCGAACCGAATCTATAATTCGGTTAGGTTTGGTTCGGATTTCGGTCCAAAAATCGAATAATGCTCACCCCTAGACATACGGACATAGCAACGTTCAAAAAAACTATACCTTTAACAGCATTCATAACACGCTATATAAAGTTCTGTTAATAGCACTGCATAATGAACGCTATTGATAATGACATTCTAATAACAGGGAGGCTTCAACGCTATAGATAAACTGCTATTGTACGAACGTTTAATAGCACTTCAATATGAATGCTATGGATGATTATATTATAATAACATGGAGGCTCGAACGCTATAGATAAACTGCTATTGTATTCTATTTTAATAGCACTGCGGAAGGAACGCTATTGATGATGACATTCCATAGCAGGGAGACTTGAACGCTATAGATAAATTGCTATTGTATGTCCTATTTGTTGTAGTGTAGGTATGGCAGAAATGGCATAGCCATATCCATGTCCTATGGATAAAAACCAGTTAAATTGTGACATCCTTCATAAATATTACTATATAAATATTTTCACATGTAAATTATTTTTATCATAAGGTTTCTTGATTAGTTAAACCAACATGCGTATATATAGGTAGGGAAGGATTTACACATGTAAATTGAATATATATATATATATATATATATATATATGTATATATATATATATATAGAGAGAGAGAGAGAGAGAGAGAGCACTACTGCCTTGCCTATGCAGCCTCGACTGGCTTATCGTCAGCCACCCCTAAATGACTTACCTCGACATGCACGGGCTATCTGCATCCTCCTCCGAAAAATGCTGCTCAACACTATATGAGAAGTGCGTCGGCCGCTGCGTCAGTCCGGTGCCAACATGCGGCCAAAACCAATGCTGTCGACATCAGGAAGAACCACCGTGAGAACATCTGACCAGCCACTGTCCGTCGCTGACCCCGATCCCGGTGCCTTGACCGACGCCTCATCATGCCAGCGACATCGTGACTCCAAGCATAAAATCGAACCCCGCGGTGCGAGTTCAGCACAAATCGCCTTCGCGCTCTCGAACTACTCATCGACTCGTCATACAAGGCTTGCCCAGCACAATGTCGAGCCTTCGATAGAGCCTCCAAGTTTTCCAGTGTCAAGCAAAGCCTCCAGAAGTATTGCTCCGTTGTGCATGACCACGTGCGTCCATGTCTGCTCCACCGTGAGAGCGCAGTAAATTAGCGCTACCGAAGACAACATGTCCCTTGTCGAGCTCTAGTTTCCTGACGACCTATCCGTGACCGCCGTAGTCGATATTGTCACCACCGCATATAGAATGGCCAAGAATAATCGCACTGTGTGGTGTCATCAGCGTCAGCTCTCTCTCCGACCACTTCGAGCCTTTGCTTCACCATGAGAAGAGCATCTCAGACCCTCTGCCCTCGGTGCTTCGTCACCAGAGCATGGGCGACGCCGCATCCTCTATGGCGTCGAACCATGCGAGACAATGCCACTTTTCTAACGTCAGCCGACGCTTAATACTCTGACGCATATGCTCTAGAATCGGGTCCGTAGGAGATGGAGGAAAGAGCCAGCCTTTCCTTCGTTTCGGTTTGGAGAGAAGTAAATGGAGTTCACATTCCCTCTACAGCCACCAACTTATTAATAAGGTAACAATTGCACTTAAGCCTTCACTACTTTCAATATTTTAAACTTGTATGAGTATGATATGTTAGAATATGTTAGAAGAGTCTGTTGGTGTATTTATTTCCTGTTAGTATTTATAAGAGAGATATATATAATTCAACAAATGTTGGAGAATGATTAGAATACATAGTAAAAGGAACATAGTAGTAATCTATATGTTATATATGTTATTTATATTGATAAGCATGTATGTTTTCTAAATTATGCTAAGTATAAGGGGGCGTTTGGTACGCGGTATTTTTTTTATTTCCGGAAAAATTTAAGATGGGAATCTATTACCACGTTTGTTTGGCTTATAAAAAATTTATTCCCGGGAATTATAAATACCCGGGTAAATAGTTTACCCACAAAACATGGGAATTCTATCCCTTGAGAATAGGTGGATATTTTTTTTTTTTTTGCCTGGGCAAAAAAAAATTGTTTAAATTTTTTTCTTCTTTTTTTATCAATTTTGATTAGTTTTGAACATTTTTTTTCTTTTTTTGTCGTTTTTTATCGTTTTTTTGTCATTTTCTGTCGTTTTTACCATTTTTTGTCGTTTTAAGCAATTTTTTGTCGTTTTTACCCATTTTTGTCTTTTTGTCACTTTTTGATTTTTTTTTGTCGTTTTTATCGCTTTTTTGTCATTTTTTTTCGTTTTTTACCATTTTTTTTTGTCGTTTTAAGCGATTTTTTGTCGTTTTTACCCATTTTTTGTCTTTTTTGTCACTTTTTGATTATTTTTTGTCCTTTTTATCAGTTTTTTGTCATTTTTTTTCGTTTTTACCAATTTTTTGTCGTTTTAAGCAATTTTTGTCGTTTTAGGCAATTTTTTGTCGTTTTTGTCACTTTTTTATTATTTTTTGTCGTTTTTATCATTTTTTTTTGTCATTTTTGTCGTTTTTACCAATTTTTTTGTCGTTTTTTAAGCGATTTTTTTGTCGTTTTTACCCATTTTTTTGTCTTTTTTGTCACTTTTTGATAATTTTTTGTCATTTTTATCGCTTTTTTTTTGTCATTTTTTTTCGTTTTTACCAATTTTTTGTCGTTTTTACCAATTTTTTGTCATTTTAAGCAATTTTTTTGTCGTTTTTACTCATTTTTTATTTTTTTTTTCACTTTTTGATTATTTTTTGTCGTTTTTATCGCTTTTTTTGTCATTTTTTGTCGTTTTAAGCATTTTTTGTCGTTTTTACCCTTTTGTCTTTTTTTGTCACTTTTTGATTATTTTTTTGTCGTTTTTATCCAACTTTTGCCCTTTTTGTCGCTTTTTTCTCAATTGTTGTCGTTTTAAGCGATTTTTTTGTCGTTTTTGTAGTTTTTTTGCTGTTTTTATCGATTTTTTAGTCGTTTTTGTCGTTTTTTTTTCGCTTTTTGGTCATTTTTACTTATTTTATGTCGTTTTTATCATTTTTGTCGCTTTTACCCTTTTTTGTCGTTTTTGTCGCTTTTTGGTTTTTTTTTGTCGTTTTAACCGATTGTTTGTCGTTTTAACCGATTTTGTGTCATTTTTTGTCGTTTTTATCGATTATTTGTTTTAACCGATTTTTTTGTCATTTTTTATCGTTTTAACCGATTTTTTTTTGGTTGTTTTTGCCGCATTTTGATTTTTTTTTGTCATTTTTACCGATTTTATGTTGTTTTTGTCGTGTTTTGGTTATTTTTGTCGTTTTTACCCTTTTTTATTATTTTTTGTCGTTTATACATTTTTTGTCGCTTTTTGGTCATTTTTGTCGTTTTAACCGATTTTTTCGTCGTTTTTTATCGTTTTTGTTGTTTTTTGTTATTTTGTCGTTTTTATGATTTTTTCGTTTTTACCGATTTTTTGTCCTTTTATCGGTTTTTTTATATTTGTTCATTTTTTTCGTTATTATTATTTTTATTTTTTTCCCGAGAATATTTATATTGTCACCAAACATGGGAATATAATTTTCCCGGGAATTTAATTTCTCGGTATTTGATTCCCGGGAATATAGAATTCCCGGCTATATAGTATTCCGCATACCAAACGCCCCCTAAGTATATAAAGTTTTGATTGGTTACTTATATATGAATAATTTTACTGTAATTAAAATGTAAGTCTAGAATACTTTTAAAGGTTATATATTTTCTTTACTTTATATATATGCCTTTAGTCAAATAATCTTTAAACTTATATATACAAATATTACTATTTTATTTTCCTAATTAACCTAAAGGGGATTATTGACTATTATATGTATAAGGAAAAACAATTAATTTCTTAATAAACCCTATTAAGGTCCTTGCCTCTGCGAGTAGATGCATTTATACCATGTGTGTAATTCTTGTTTGTTTGTTTTGCGTTGGTAGATATTCTATGAACAGTAGCTTGTTTAATGTAACTAGTCGGGACGAGACTTTTATGCACAATCTCAAGATCAGATTTAGACAAACTCCATGCAAGTATACCTTGCCAAATTTGTACAGTTATTTATATGCAGGTTTCCTATTATTCTTGCATGTTCATGTCTCATTTTCTATTATGTACCTGCTACATTGCCATGATTTATTTCTATGCCTTGTACCTGTTATCACTTGATATTATCATTAGTTGTTTTTTATATATTTCCACACATGACTTCGATAGTGTTGTTTACTTGAGTGACTTGACTTGATCATATGTTCCTTACTAGGATTAGCTACTTGACCACTCTCGACTCGGGAGTCCCCCTAAGGGCTATGATAGAGACTTACTATAGTTAGGGGGCACCAAGCAGGACTATTAACTATAGGACGGGAGCACCACACAGGACTATGGTCATTCGCTTTGTTTGTAGCCATACGTAGTATTACTTTCCTTATGACATGCTATTATCTATAGAATTTCTTCCATGTGATCTTCATTCTTGTTCTAGTATTTTTTTTTTTCATGTTTTCTCTCGCATGTTATTTATTGTCATAGTATGCATGTATGTTGTGTATCTTACTACGTCCCTTCTGAGGACCTGGTGATCTCTCCAGGTTATTGCTGAGATCTGATATAGTCATAGTGGGAGTTGGTATCTTCAGGTATCGATTGATGATGCCTTTTCATTCTATCTTCCGCAGTTATATTTAATTTAGTTTTTATAGTAGTTTAGCTATGTTTGCGGATGTTATTATTATTACATGAACACATGTTGTGATTTACACAGCTTATACGTATTTGAGTCGGACTAGAGTATGCTTAAATACGTAGTTGTCATGTTTGTGTATGTTAGTCCTTCGTATTTTGGGACTGGAACGTAACAGTAAATACTTGGAGAGATCATCAGGTCCTCATAGGGACGTAACAAAATACAAAAGAAACAAGTCATATATGAACTGAATAAATAAATAAATAACATGGCTCACTAGCCATCTATGTGTATGCATGTTGAAGACGACTTTGGTACTTATGACTAGTTAAAGGAATCAAGCATAGCATCTGCTTGAGGCTTATGTATAGCATATCTCCCGACCATATATGATGAGTAGTCAGGCCGCTACCGGATAAATATATATTTTTTTTACACCCATAACAGGGAAACATAATCCCATAATCGGACAACCATAAGGCCAATATGTGGCTTTCTCATATTCCTACTAATATTCTTCCCTGTCCATAAATTGTGCTAGTCATATCCATGATTCGTACAACCCATATCTCAATTCGAGTCACTAGGCTAGACACAATCTAACTCTATATGTACCAACACATGAATCGCTTGCACCGATGATCAGTCAAGTGCATAAGCTAGTGCCCACACATTGAATCTCACTCACAGTGCTGTGTTTGATACGTGACAAGGCATACAAGTTATTAAGAATAACTTCACAACTATTTGGAACGTCTTCTGCACACTAAGTCATACACACACACACACATCGACGCCACCATTGATGGCACCCAAGTAATACATGGACGCATACTACTAGAGAATACACTAACAAATACGAGCACAATATTATGAATTTAAACAAAGCAAGTATGGCAAGGTATCTTGCTTGGAACTTCGGGATGTGTATTTAACAATGCTCCGGATTCAGCAACCTCAGTCGAATCGTCTTTGCTCCTAAAAATAATAATATATATTAGTCAATGACGTCTCAATGGCATATCACACACTATCTATAATACTAGGTCATAATATAGATAGCTAGTCTATAACCAACTATGGTTATTAATACTATGTATAGTATCATGCTACTTTATTAAAATAATATTTTCATATACATAAATTACAATATATATATTCTGAAATAATTATAAAAAATACTTCTAAACAATATTAATTATAGTATTTATAAGGAAACAAAGTATCTAGTCAATATGTCTAACTAGTAGCGCAATAATGACAAGTTATCGGATTGATTGGGAAAATATAATTATAAAAAATAATAGTTTTTTAATTTTGAAATATTTACAAAATATATTTATAAATACTATTTGGATATAATAATCACAAGAAAACAAAGTAGCTAATTACTATATCAAACTAGTAGCACAATATAGCTGTATCTACTATATATAGCATCATGTTACCATAATAAAATAATATTTTTATAAAATAAAAATACTACATATTAATTCTGGACTTTTTAATTAATAAAATAATACTGGACATTTTAAATTACATAGATTTTAAGAAAAAAAATTATCAAATCGACAAGCTTGACTAGCAACACGAACATGCCAACTTGTCAAGTCGTTTGGTACCTAATAGTTTCTAGAAAAATAAAGATTTTAAATTCTGAATAAATCATAATAATATTAGGAAAAATATGATTCATATCAAAAAGTACATGTCAGATATCATATGAAAATACTACGAAGTTAAGAGAACAAAACAATACTAGATTCAATGGATTTCGATGTTCAATAATTTGTACAACGAAAACGGGTGCAGAAATATATGAAGAACTCGAAGAGATTATTATAGAGAATTATAGGATAATAGAGGGGGATGTTAGGATCATTATCCATATTTTGTTTGAGGTCGAAAGGCTTCACAAGTTGCTGAAAACAATCGCACACCAAAATTAGTTCAGCCTGCACCAACTTTTATGCAATGAGCGCCGTGGACAAACGGTGAAGATCCACATGAGGTGGCTCTTGAAGATGAAAGTAGACACATAGAGCTACGTGTTAGAATTGGTTTTGCAGCTAACGGATTGGCAAAAGTAGATGAAACCCACGTGCAAAGATGTCAAACTTGGGTTCAGAATTGTTATTACGGTTGGAAATAACCTTCAAGTTTAGCCTTCACATGGCCAAACAAGTGGACGAGACGCCTCCAGGACTTAATAGGTTGAAGAGGGGTCTCTTCGGGCCGTCGTAGAGGTTGTGGCTCGACGAACAGAGGTCGAAAAGGGATCTAAATAGCTACTAGACTGAGAGGTGGCTGTTGGCCCAGAGGCTGAAGGGGATTTCGGTTTTGGGAGTCTTGGGGCTAGGGCCGGCCACTTTATTATGATGAATATTATAAGCCCCTGAAATTTTAAAGCTATTTTTAATTTGTTTATTATTTTATTTAATATAATTATTAGTAGATATTTTTCCCACTATTATTTATGATCATAATATATACTTTTTCGTAGATTTGATTTTTTGGACCATAAGAAATGCCAATCTCTAGAAACTTCCTTTATGAGTTTTGATCAAGATAAGTTTATCTTCTATTTAATATATCATGTCCTACTAAAATATGTTCTATTGTATTTTATTTGTATTGTACAACTTTTGGGTCAACTTAGGTCAAAAGGTTATCAACCGTGAAACTTGTTGTATTTTCCAACTTGATTTCGGAACTCAACATCTATCCAACCTAAACAACTCAATATATGATTTCGACCTATTTTGAGCCTACTACACACATGCATATGGTGTCCCACTCAATTGAGTTCTCATGTGCTATTTATGTTTAAATGACACACAAGACCAAATATTAGACTTATTGGACTCATTTCAATCCTAAAAATTCTCCAGACCCAAAACTATTCCAAGTAGGGTTCGTAGAGCCTATCCTAGGGTACCCTAACCTATTAGACATATTTTGTACTGATCTAAATGAATTAATGTACAGCCACATTAATTCATTTAAATAACTCCAAAACTACTTTCCTAATTTGGACTTTATTTAAATCTATTTGGAGATATCCTATTGCATCTTTTGAATTAATTATCAAATCAACCCCAAACCTCTTCAAACCAAAATCCTACTCTACCCCAACCTCCTATTTCTCACGTAAACCCTTTCATCCTAGTTGGCTGAATAATTTTTTTATATTTATTCAAACCCGAGCGCACCCATTGGAATCACATCCGCACACCCGTCTCCAAAACCGAACAGAATTTCCTCCTTTCTCACGACCTTCCACCCCTTCTACTATCATAAAACCCTATCTAACATCTTTTCCCTTCACCCTAGAAAGTTCACAAGGTACCACAAGCCTCTAGGAAGTCAGCATAGCCATCTATGGGTTGGCCAAACCCGAAAGGCTGGTCCGAAAATTCAGATTGGTATGTTTCTCTTCTTACTATAATTTCTTAAGTTTCTGTCGATCAACCTTCGAAAACCCTGACTCTACGGTGAACTACTACATGTCCCCATAACATCCTATAAAATTTCAGGGCACGATTTTCCTTCATTTGGTCGAGGCACGTGTTCTACGAAAACGTGTCCAGGCTAAACACTATTTCGTGCGAGGTACTTTTCATCTATTTAGAATACCTTTCAACACCATGAAATTACATGGTAACGATCCTAACTCGACCATGTTCGACCCCAGATTTTCATATTTTGATTGTTTTGATATATATTTGTGTAAGCCCCATGGATTTTTAGAGTTATTTTTTGTTTATTTATATTATTTGTTTAATATAGTTATTATATATTCTTCCACTTTTATTCATGATCATAAAATGTACTCTTTCGTAGTTTTGATATTTGGGGCACAAAAATGCCAAACTTTAGAAACTTCCTTAATGAGTTTTGACTAGGCAAGTTTATCTTCGATTTGGTATATCATGTCCCACTCAAATATGTCTTCTTGTATTCTATTTGCTTCGCACAACTTCGGAGTCAATTTATGCCAAGAAGTTATCTACCGTGAGACTTGTCGTAACTTCTAACTTAAATTTCGGACTCGACATCGATCCAATCTAAATGAACCAATATATGATTTTGACTATTTTTGAGCCTACTACACACATGCCTAGGGTATCTCACTCAATCGAGGCCCCATATGCTATTTAAATTCAAATGGCACATAAGACCCCTTATGTGACTTTTTAAGCCCATTTCCAAATCGAAATTTTTTTCTTGAATCCAAACTTGTCTAACCAACTGTAGATCACTTGTTAGGGTCAACACCACATAGATAGAGCCACCCTAGAATTTTTATTTCAGATTTTTGGAGACTTTAATTGGGTCAAACCTAATAATAAAACTCAATCAATGTAAGGTTATATATTTGGAAACTTGTATGTCTTTGTGCCAATCCCTCTTGTATTTGGTCTCGAAAGCCCATCAAAACCCATGTATACCCGCACAAGAATAGCCCATGACTGACCCCCATCAATACCCTATATAAATACCATCTCACCCTACCCGAAAATACCCCAAACAAAACCCTAACCTAATCTCTACTGTTGTCGCTGCTGTCCCTTCTTGCGCTGCTATTCGACCCCCTTGCCAACCACCTCCAGCCCAATGACCTCATTCCTGACATTCCCAAGGCCCCCCTCCACCTTTTCAAGGTCAGCCATCACCGAAAACCACTTCTAGAGGTTGCAATAGCCCACAATTTGTTGTCCTAAAATACAGCAGGTATGTCCATCTTGCGAATGCGTTTTCTCCACTTCTAGACATCAAAACTTTATGGGACCAAAAATTATGGGTTCCCTTATGTGTCTACTACCTTCATATAAGTTTCATTTCAAAATTCTTTCTAGATTTTTTGGGGCACATGTTTTGCCAAAGTTGGTCCAGAATTGACACTGTTCAGTGTGGGACAATTTTGAATCGTATAACTTCACTTTTACCATTAATATCATATATGAAAACAATCGTATTTCGATTACCTACAATTCTTGTTCATGGAGTTTTTCATAATTTGGTTGTTTTAATGCTTGAATCATTCGATCATTGAAGGACAAAATTTTATTGTAAAACGAACTATCGACATTACCATATTATAAGTCCCAAATAATGTTTTATGCATCCAATGATCCATATTATTGATCCCCGGCTCATGATCATGAATATTTGATAATTTAAATAATTTTTTACCATTTATTTCAGAAAATTAAAGTTAGTTTATTTATGGTGAAACAAGTTCTAATAACGTTGATTTATCAATGTGGATATTAGTTTGATCATGAATTGACTTCTAAGTAGTTTTTAAGAAAAAATAATTATATAAAAATTATTTCTAGAATATTAAAGATTTATTTTGGAATTAATTCTGAACATTTTATATATCTATTTTGTGGAATTTTGATAGTCCTATGAAGGATATTATGACTAGTATGTATTATGACTAGTTGATAGTTGGTTAATCCTATGTACTATATATATATATATATATATATATATATATATATATATATATATATATATATATATATATATATATATATATGGTTGTTAATGCTATATATATATATATGTATATATATATATATATATATATATATATATATATATATATATATATATATATATATAAAGGAGTTCGTGGGACCGCGACTGCAGAAGTTGGAGTCGGATCCATAATCTACACTCTCGCGACGATTCCAGGCAACATATCGTGCCACTTTGATCTTATTTTATTTTATGCTATACATGGACGTGTTATTGTGTGTTAGGATTAGATATGTTAGGAGGGCATCCAAGTATGACTTGAGTGCAGTAGTGGGTGTGTGTGCGACCTAGAGTGCTAGTAGACTTCCTTATTTTGAGGTTGTTTTTCAATGACTTCTATGACTGGACATATCTCATGACACGATACTTGAGTGAGTTATATTGTGTTGGCACGGGCTTACGCATGTCACTGATCATCAGTACGAGTAGTTCGTATGTCGGTTCATATAGAGTTAGTGTGAGTCTAGCTAGTGACTTGCATTGAGATATGCATTGTTCGAGTCATGGATATGACTGGTGCAAGACATGGACGGGGAAGACTATTAGTAGGCGTATGAGATAGCCACCTTTAGCCTCATAATTGCCCGGTTATGGGTTCATAGTTTCCCGGTTATGGGTGTATTGCTAGAGGATATATCCGGCAACGGCTGTTGGCCGTGCGTCAGAACACGGTCGGAAGGTATGCTAGTATATACATAAGCGTCTAGCGGATGCTATGCTTTATTCCTTCACCTACTCATATACATACCAAAGTAGTCTTCAAGTGCATACACTTAGATGGATAGTTTACCATGTCAGTTATATTCATGTTCATGTATATTACTTTTACTATTCATATTGTGACTAGTTGTTGTATCTTGTTACATCCCTCTAAGGACCTTGTGATCCCTCAAGGTGTTAGTTGGACTTCCGGTATGAATTTATCATGATGTGTTATGCAGGATTCAGGAACTGTTGGTAGTATTTCTTATTATCATTTTTGCGTCCTTTATACTATTTATTTTTGTCTTTGTTGTCAAAGCCTAGCTTTACTAGATCTCTATTATTCTTCGGGTCCATTCCTAACATTATTCTAATGGGCTGCAGACCATGACATATATCGTTTGTTCTTGATTTTATTTATTATTGTGGATTGAGACATAGTTGAGACATAAATTAGTTAACATATGTTAGTTTACTTTACAGCGTACTACGATTAGGATAAGTCCATTAAATTGGGATATTTATTCTAACCGTACAGCTGGCATGCTCATGTCTTGGGTTCCTATATATTTTGGAACTAGAACGTGACATATTTTTGTGGTGGCCCATGAAGGTCGAGTTAGCCATTTTGGTTAGCTACTGTACCGAGCGAGCATGCGATAAGATAATATAATAGGATCTCAATCCACAACTGCCTTGAAAACTATTTTAAATTTATCCATCGTCATTAAAGCTCAAAATTGAAGTCGATCAACTTCCTTGACCTCCTGGTTTTGGACTCTCGTTATTCCCTTTTTCAGAAAGATGAACGCTCATGCTTGGTGAACCATCTCTTCCATTATTGAATCGAACACAATTGATAGAGTATTATAAAAGGGGATGATTGTTAAGAAAGGATTGGGTAGGTACCTCTATTAGGTAAACAGAGCAGATCGGATAGGTAATACAGGATTCACATTGACGACTTAACTGTAGCAAGAGACTTTAAGACTAGTGGATTACATCCCTTCTACCCTTTTCTAGGTTAGACAGAGATCTTTTGTGGAAACCGAAAGGAACTTATAGTAGGACTTTAAAGAGTAGTTGTAGCTCCCCACTAGAAGTAATTCACCCGGGGAAGACTAGTGGAAATGGGACAAAGGGTATAAATAGAAAGATTCAGCGAGCATCATCTAGCATCAATTTCCACCCTTACTCAATAGAAAGGAGTATAGTGGGTAGGCGTACTCGTGAGTTCTAGATGGTAGACTAGAAAGAACCAATTATAATCTATCATTCGAGGAAGGTTGATAGGTGGTCTATGGAAGAATGTCTTAGGGTTTAAGAAATAGATTTAGTATTTATATCCCTTGAGGATAGACCTACCTAGAAACTCGAGGGTGACATTGAAAACCTTACCTTAAGAAGGACAGTGGATCATACACATTGATATAGGATAGTAGGAATCCTGGAACACCTTGTAGAAAGAACAATAGTGTTGGACTAGGTTACATGAAGTGATCATGGAAATAGTACTACGGATAGGCAATAGAGATCAAAGAGGGTTGGACCAAACAGACTGCATTCTTAGTGTGTAATACCATGTTAGTGAAGTTAACATCTAAGAACATTCCAAAGAAGTGAGCAAAGAGATTAGAGATAAAAAAAATTAGGGTGTTATAAGTTGGTCATGACCTTCAACGATTAGTTAGCCATAGCCTCAAGAATCAAATGCTATCCTAGGAACCCTTGATAGAAAAGCCAACATTCTAGTAGGAGTAGAAGCTCGACACCCTCTGTCTGACAGATCATCTGAAGCTCTGGATTATGCTAGAACCTCGGGTAGGGTTCGCCCTTGATAATGCCACTATCCCTTCAATTATGAATACGTTTTGCAACTTTTTGTCTCAAGATTTTTGTCATAACTAGTCGCCTCATTTAGGTGAATGAGTATGGCCTATCCTATCCTAAGTCAAGCTACACTAAGGATAAATCTTTACTCCTCTGTACCTCCGTAAATATAATATCCATATCACGATAGGTACCAGTCATTACCTACTCAAAATTTTCTTGATCAAGTCACTATAACTTAATACTCCTTATGTATAGTCATAATTGATTTCATTCAAAATGATTTCCTTATCCTCGTATATAGTGCTACCATTTAGTTTCGATAACCCAGGATTCCATAATAGCTAGATTGTAGGGTCTCACAAATTTTAGGGTTTCCCTATAATTAGAGCAGTCAAGACGGGCCGGCGGGGCGGGCCGGCCCGTAACCCACCATAACCCACTATTTGGCGGGGTAGGCCGACCCACCATTTTGGCGGGCTGGAAAAATTTCAACCCAGCCCAACCCACCGGCGGGCCGCGGGCTAGGCGAGCCGGCCCGCTTAATTTTAAAAAAAAAAATATTTGTTTTAGTTTTTTAAAAGAAAAAAAATCATATATAATATTTTCTACCACTCTCATATGCATCAAATTATAAGTAAAATAGAAGAAACATTATAATAGTAGATATTTCTTTAAAACTCCTTCATTCATGTAAATAAATGACGAAATTTAATATTTCATTCGTCATTACTTTCATTAAATGAGAATTTTTATCATTTATTATACATAACTCATATATGTGCTAAATAAAAAAAATAGACGGTGGGCCAACCCACTTGGCCCGTGGGCTAGCCCAACGCGGGACGGGCTACTGGCGGGCGGGCCGCCTAGGCCTGCCTGTTTGGCGGGCTCCTAAATGCTCGACCTAACCCACCTTTTTGGCAGGCGGGACGGGTCGGCCTAACGGGCTTAGCTCATTTTGACAACTCTACCTATAATTATTAGTTCTTTGGAGAAACTTCGTTCAAAATAAGCTAATAAGTCCGTAGTTATGACACCCACTTTCTAATCAGACTATTTGGTGTTCGCTACCGTGACTTTGATATTTGGAGCGCAAGACTAGCGGTTACCTCCAAACAAATTTCATATACATGACCTAGACAAGTATACCTTCGATTATGCCTATAATCTCCCACTCAAACGCATCTCCTTGTGCACTATTTTTAAGGCACAAAATTTGGGCCAAAGGTCTCAAACTTAGCCACTCTTGCAATACCGTTGACCATTCCAACCTAAATTAGTGGCTCGACCTCGACCAACCCTTTTAACCCACCATACAATTTTAGTAGCCAGGATGTTAAACTTGGTGTTAGTTATAACGCCTCAAGAAAACATGATTCCCTTGTGATAGGTTCTAGAGAGTGTTAGAAATAGAATGGCTTGGTAAACCATCTATTTAAGGTTGGACCAAGACTGTGAAGAACCATTATTTATGGAATTTTTTAAGATATGATTCTAAGCTTCACAAGACCAGGTAAAAAGCAAAGATGGGTAGAATTTTATAGATATTCCTCTAAGATGGAAGTTAGAATATAGTACATTGTAGGATTTGACCCTAACGAGAGACCCTAAGATTACTAGACTAATCTATGCTACCTATTGCCTAAGATATAATATTGAATAGAAGTACTACAGGGTTTTTTATCGAGTGCTAATATCATGATAGGTGACTTAGAAGTATTAAATATAGTATGAATGATTGAGTTAAGCTAGACGACTATCTCTATATATGGCAAGACTAGCCTTGAAATGATCTATAGACCATGAGTAGAAGAATTGACCAATATGTGTGTGTATCTATTCAGCTCAGCATCGACCCTTATCTAGCAGATATGTGCAAAATTTTAGGTTTACTTGAAAAAAGTGTATAGCCTGTTGATAGTCAGAAGGAGTAGAGTATTGTTTTCCTTCTATTTTTTGAAGATCTGACCTATATAGGAATAGTGTTGAATTAGTAATAGTATTTTTTTCATTCACCAATAGCACCATAATGGTACTTACGACTTCTATTTTGTTTTCCTTCTATTTTTATCATTGACCTGACCTTAGTTCTAGATTTCATTCTGAAATAGCCAAGTTTTGTATTCTTTTAGGGAATTGTACCGTACTAGCACATCTCACCAGTAGGACCGTGACCTTGACCTCGTTACTTAAGTTAGAACGAATCTAGAACTATGGTTACCTCATTTCCTGGTAAGTTATGTGAACTTAAGAATCTCATTAGTAGTAGAGTCCTCTAGAAATCATGATTGATTAGTTTCTTTTATATCATATTTTATGTTTTGATTTTGAGGATAGCATGCAAGACCAATCAGACGACCAGAAATACATCTTCAGCAGAAGGTTGCCTTGTACCAGACAAACGAGCTTCTGACGTGTCACTTTTGTAACAAGAAGGGATATGTTCAGAAGGATTGCAAAAAAAAGTTAGGACGGTGCCATGGATTATTTGGTATTATTAATATTATGTAAGGTTATATTATTGTATGTTTAATTTCGAGGACGAAATTTCCTAAGGTAGGTAGGTTGTAAGTCCCCTGGATGTTTAGAGTTATTTTTTTATTCATTTTTTATTTTGTTTAATATAGTACTAATATATATATATATTCTCCCACTTTTATTAACGATCATAAAATTCTTCCGTAGTTTTGATTTTTGGAGCACAAGAAATGCAATACTCTAGAAACTTCCTTCATGAGTTTTGACCTAGACAAGTTTATCTTCGATTTAGTATATCATGTCCTACTCAAATATGTCTTCTTGTATTCTTAGATGGGGTTTTAAGACTGAAACTAAGATGAATGAACTGAACCAAATGTCTGCACAGTGAGGTGCAAGACAGATCAATATTAGGAATGGGGACTGAACATCTATGATGAGGACTGATCAAATATGGGTGACTGGACTTAATGTTCAATAGAGACCGAACCAAAGTTAGTTGGAACTGAATCATGTGTAAACTGATTGTAAGCATTTGGAGGTTGGGCTTTGGTAATGCCCAATCAACCCTGCCTGGATAGTGAGTTGCAAGTGCTATTACACTACTCGAGCAATCACACTTCATCTCATTACTTGAAACATAAGTCCAAAGCGGACTAAATATATATTTGACTGATACTAACATTAAAAGGGAAGTGATACAACAAATAAGAGTGGAGTGATCAAATTATGAGCTGGATATTAACAGAACAGGGAATTGAATGAAAAAGGGATTGCTCAAATGAACTGCACTGAACATGGGACTGATATAATAGAAATGTAAGGACTGTAACATCCTATTGACTGAACAGTTATCATATGGACTGAATGTAAGAGCAGTAGACTGAACCATACAAAATGGACTAAACCTAAACTTCTAAGACTGAAATAGGTAAAAGGACTGATAAATAAAGAGAGGTTGGCCAAGGAAGGATTGAACATTACTCCTACTCGAGCTCATTTAATTCTCTCTTCAAACTGAGTGAACACCCAAAGGGGTCATAAAGAGACTGAAAAAGAGGGGACTGCACTAACATGTGGACTGAAATAAAGAGAATACAAGAGTGAATAAAAATATGCAGGTAAGCGAGATTGTACCAAGTTAAGGACTAAATAATACAAAGACATGGACTGCACTCTAATGCTATATGGACAGAACAGTAGATATATATTAAATCAGAAGCAGGGGACTGAACACTGGTATGCGAAGTAGATCAATGCAAATGGAAATATAAGGGACTGATCTCGACATGGCAAGGGCTGAACTAAGGAAGAGACTGAACCAAGGATAAGGGCTAACATCTATTAATGGACTGATCATGAAGTTAAAGACTGAACAAAGAGTTCAATATCTGAACTAACAATAGCATGGACTGATACAAACTAAAAATGTGGCTGAACATCTAAAATGGGGCTGCAACATGCTAACAAGGACTGAAATTCATGTTAATGAACTGTACAGAGTCTAGGAGGAACTGAACACAGTGTAGAAACACATACCCACAGTCCACCTGAAACCACAAATCCCCAAATAAATATTTAATCTATCAATCCACTCACGTCCATGATATGCACTCCAAATGGATTCAAACTTGATTTAAAGCTCACCTACATGTTCTAATCACTAACATGACCTAACAAACCTATTTCACAAACCTTAGAAATCTTATTCTCATATTTTTTCCTAAAATGGGTCAAAATACAAAGGAAAAAGTCACCAAATGAGAGGAGGATGAGTCAAAACTCCTCTCCATGGCAAACCTCATGCATGGGGGTCCTTAATGAATGCCTCTATACTAATTTGATGAAAATTAACGGATTAGAAAGCTCATACCAACTGGGAGATGGATTTCCAATGAAAATGGATCCAAGATTAAAAGCCCTCAAGATCCAAGTGCTCCAATACCTCAAAGCTTGCCAATAGAGCCTTCTCCTCACTAAGGGGAAGAGAATGAGACCAATTTGGAGGAAATTTGGTGGTAGGAGCAATTGGGGAAGAAGCTCCTATTTAGGGTTAGGGTTTGGAGTGAAATATGGAGGAAGAAGATGAAGTGGGGCTTCATAAGGGAAGTGGGCTGCCATAGTAGGTTTAATTAAGGGTTTTGGTTAAGTTGGAATGTCCACTAAGCCCCTCTCTAATGTCATGACAAGTTAGGGATTAAACCTCTCTTCCTAATTAGGTGTTTAGTCAAGCCTTCTAGCTAATTCTTTTAATCAAGCTAGAGACTAACTAAAGTTTTATTAGGCTAGTCATAATCATCTAGTTGGGTGGTAATGACAAGTTGGTTTAGGTCCTCTAGGATCACTAACCACTATTCTAATCTAAAGGCTAACCATTATATACATTCAAAAATATAACACATGCACTATATTAATTATTTACTTAATTAACCAAAAATATAAAGTTTAGTTTTGAAAATAATTTATCACTCAAGATATAATATGAAATCACAATAACAACAACAATTAGGAAAAAGTCAAAAATACTCCTGTTCCAGGAAAGTGGTGGTTACAGGAGATCAAAGTTCAAAAGTTTCTGGAAAAGTGTGACGGTGGAGATCGAGCACTGCAACAGCTTCTTTACTCCATTGACGATCTAACGACGAAATAGACTTGCTCTGACTTTTTGATGCCTGTTAGTGGTAATCTGGGTTGCCAATCAAGAAGACTTCAAAGTATCCCGAATGAAGGAAAACTTATTTTATTTATAGATGAGCACATATACGATGTACGAATGGGTTTTGGCGCACAGAAGCGCTGCGCACACGAGATTTCAGGAGAATTTCTTTATAACTGCTTTGTGGGGGCTGCAGCTGAGCTGACATATGGCAGTTGTTAAGATTTTCTTGTTCCTGAGGTCTTGGGCGGTTGGCACCATTTATCATTAGTGAAACATGGCGTGCACACACTACTCAAAGATCTCTTTCAGTTTGAACTAACTGGATTTCGATTCTATCGAAGGAGCAATGGTTGGCACCACTCATCATCAGTGAAATGTGGTACGCACACACTGTTCGAAGATCTTATTTCAGTTTAAACAAACTGGATTTCAACTCTATCAAAGAAGCGGCGTTTTGAACAATCTACATCAGATAGTATCTAAAGAGATACGACTGTTTGAACAAACTATATCTGATTGTATCTGAAGAGATACGACTGTCATACAGGCCATGTGGCATAGTGCAACGTTGTGGAGGAATATGGCAAAAGATAGGATATTATCATGGAAGGACAATTAAATTTGAAGTGCAAGAAGAGTTGTCATGATAATCAAAAGATCAAAATTTTCCTATTATGAGATTGAGTAAGTCCTATCATAACCTAGGACCTATTTCCTAATAGCAGACTCGTAATTAGTACTCTAGGTCGAGCACCATTACGAAATCGCACTAGTTGCGACTCAGACCTGCATGGGCTACCATAAAAACGTGTTACGACCCGCACCCTGTTTAGGGTACAAGCACTTGGGTACGTCCAACCTACGCCGCAGTATCGCGGTAGAACGCTGTAAGGTCATTTAGAACAATACAACATCTAAGACATAATAATATAACATGTCATCTCCGCACGGAGGAATATAATCACAACTCAATCACATATTTCTAAGGAAGATAAGCACGATGTTAAAATAAAGATAAAGATGAAATAAATAGTCTGAAATAGTGCTGAGTCACAAATCACAAGTTCAGAATCTAAAGACATAACACAGATCCCAGATACTACTATAAGTCTCAATATAACAAACTGAAAGATAGTCCAGACAAATCTAACACACATCTAAGTCACTACCGGCGGTGCAGTCTCTACGGGCACCGGATCCTTAGGCTGTTCCTGGTCGTAGGCTCCATCTATGCCAAACCCGTAGTAGGTCAGACAATCAGCATCTAAATCCTCTGAAAAACAACGGGGGTTATCCTGTCAGGATATGAGCAAGTACAAACACTAACAGCAGTTACATGTGAATTGAATAATACTATAAGAGACAATTATAATGAAATACAAGATAGAATATCAAACTGGAAGTAAAACAGTATAAAGTACTGAATAGCATATCATGGGTGAGATGTAAGGTAAAACTGGAATAAGCAGTAAATATAAACTGATGTATGATGTAAACCTATAAAGTAAGTGCCATGAGTAATTAGAGAGTTATGTGATCGGCTTGGGTCAGGATCAGGCTGTTCCATTTGACCGGCTATGCACAAGTAGTATATAGAGATCAGGCCGGCCAAAATGAAAAGTTATGTACAAGTAGTATAAGGTCAGGCTACACCCTACGTGTGGTGAGGGTGAAGCTATGTACAAGTAATAAACAAGTGGGGTAATGATCACATAACTACTAATAACTCCCCATCCCTGAGTAGTATAATTGATCCAGACATGACACGTCATGACACGGGATTCGAAGAGCAGGGGCCAGCCTTCTCCCAAATTGGTGTCTATACAAGTACAGGAAACAATATCAAACAATGTACTCATATACCAGGTAAACCGGGAATGACATCTCATGACGAGATTCAATATATACTAGTCCGTGTATTCTCGTGTCAAGAATCAAGTATAACACTACAACTGAATCGGATATAGTAGATATCAAAGCAATAAAAACTATCAGAGCATGTACTTGCCTCTTGTCCGAAGCTGAAGAATCCATACCACTAATCAAATTAGCCACGAAGGTCAACTCGTACAACAGTCTCCTAATGCTAAAACAGACATTACCAACGTTCTCAGAATGGTCAAATTAGCTAGAAATGCCTATCCATAAGTCTAATTCTGGACACAGTGGCAAAACGATAATTTTGGGCAAAAACTAGGGATGCAACTTGGGCGGGCAAAACCCGAGCCCGATCGGGTAAGCCCGTTAATGGGTTGGGTTAGGGTTGAAGATACTCGGGTTCGGGCTCGGGTATGGATTAAAATAATTGAACCCGATCAAAATTGGGTTGGGCTCGGGTTCATGTGTCAGGTTACCCGAAGAACCCGAAACCCGACTTATATATATATATATATATATATATATATATATATATATATATATATATATATATATATATATATATATATATATACTGTTTCTTATTTCTTAAGTAAAAAGTTTAAATCCTAAATTTCTCTACCCAAACTCTTCAATAACTTATCACAAATCTTATTTCAGTTTATATTTTTAATGATCAAGACTTGATTACTATTTGATTATGTGTTTAATATTACTTTTGTTTAAAATTATTTCAAATATTATATTAGAGCCCGATAAACTCGTTGGACCCGACCCGAGTTCAACCCGAGCCAAACCCGATCCTCTGGGCTTGGTCTTGGGCTTCATACGTTTAACCCGAGGTCAGGAGGGCTTGGGCTCAGACTAGGCTTATGATTCATCGTGTTGGGCTCGGGTTGACCTCAAGCTCGACCCAACCTGCCCGAGTTGCACCCCTAGCAAAAACGATGTCCGCCGTTGGACCGCTTTGTACCAAAAAATGTGCCGGTAACTACGGTCTCTAAAGTCAACAAACTATATGTCTACAGATCCGGTTTGACGAGACGAACCCAACCGTATGTCCAAAGATGGATTTCGGCGGGCCGTGCACAAATTCGTCCGTTGGATCGGGTCGTGGGCCCGCCAAAATAGCGTCCCGGTCGACCGTCTCAAAATCGGACCAAACTTGGCGTACAGGACCAAAAAAATGATAAAGTCCTGTTGGCGTAAGTTTCATCTCGAGATGACGAACATGCACGAAGTAATTGGCAAATTCGCAAAATAGTCGAAACGGGGTATCTCGACGGATACATACTGATTTCATCGTGCACACGCAGCAAAATCGAGTTCCGTCAAATTCCACACGTCCACAACATCCGTACGCGCCTTTCGATGCCTACGGGTTGCGACCACGTCGCCCAGATTGACGGGATGGACCGCGTATCGGGAAAAATTCCTAAAATTCGGGTTTTCGGAACGCTATTTTTCCTGATTTTGGAAATCAGTTTCTGAAACGTACTGTCCATGAAAACAACAACTAAAATATGTTCCACAGAGCCCTATAGGTTGTCTATAAGTCCCTTTAGACAGATTTTTGAATCGGTCGAAGGATCGGCGAAAAATTGCCTCCAAAAACAGTATTTCGGGTTCCTAAATCTGTCCATTTCCGCGTGGTTTTTCGAAAACTTTGCGACAAGTTTCTGGACAGCAAGGTTTGTAACTGCCAAATCTATCTAATGGGACTCCTAGAGGGTCATATCGGCTCTCCACAGAAACTTACGGATCTCGATTTGATAGAGCGTGCACAAAGATACGAGCATGGGAAGATGGGTACCTGAAATTGGGTTTCTGACTGTATGCACGTGTGTGTGCGCGCGCTTCTCCGGCGATGCACGGCCGGCCTCCGGCGTGTTAGAGGCGTCGGGGTCGACGTTGGGGTGAGTGCTGGGTTGGGGGTGGCTCTGGGTTTGAGAATCTATCTCTCTCTCACTAAATCGAGAGTTTAAGAAGTTGGGTTTCGGTTATGAACGGAAGGAATGCGAAGTGGAAAAGGCTCGGCTGGTTTTGTTGTGGGTGTGCTTGCGTGTGGGTGTGCTGTGTGTTTTCTTTGTTAGCTTAGCTTTCATTGTTTGCTTCGATTTTGACTTTCTTTGTTATGATTTTGACTTTTTTTTTAATTTATTCTTTCTTTATTTCCTTTTATACTTCCATACTTTATATATATATATATATATATATATATATATATATATATATATATATACACACTTACATCAATTTATATATACACACTAATATTCATCCATATATATACATATTATATATTATATACATATTATATACATATATATTTATATGTATATAAAACCAACCACATTATTTATATTTTTAATATATTTAATTTCCTTTATATATAAATATCCCATAAAATAAAATAAACACTAAACAAAAATTTCTAAATTTATTTCTAAAATAAACTAAATATTTTATATTATATATTTAATAAATATATTAAAGTTTTTATAAATAAAAACTCAATTAAATATGTATATATCTATATCAATAAAATACCTATTTAACTAATAATGTAAAAACACTAACAATAATATTTTAAATAATATTAAAATAATAAAATAATATAAATGACCAAATTAGCCCTATTTAGAGAAGTGGGGGGTGACAAGTCTACCCTCCTAAAAAAATTTCGTCCTCGAAATTAGAGTAAACTAGCACAAATCACGCAAGCAATTAACAAGGAGAATAATACCTCAAGGCTCGAAGAGATAAGGGTAACGCTCCCGCATCTCGTCCTCTCTCTCCCAGGTAGACTCTCCTGGGGAGTGATGCCTCCAAGCGACACGAACCAAGGGTATAACTTTGTTCCGAAGCACCTTCTTTCGACGATCCAGAATCTCCACAGGCTGTTCTGGATAGCGGAGAGTAGGCCCCACCTCTATCGTAGAATGATCCAATACATGGTTAGGATCTGCCACGTACCATCTCAGCTGCGACACGTGGAATATATTGTGCACTCCCTCAATCGTAGGCGGTAAATCCAGTCGGTATGCCACTACACCGAACCTCTCCAGGATACGAAAAGGTCTGATGAATCGCGGACTATGCTTCCTGTCTCGGCCAAAACGAATCGTGCCCCTTGTCGGAAAAATCCTCAGGAACACCATATCGCCAACCTAGACACAAAATGGGACTCAACACAAAATCTTAAAGAAAATAATCACAAACAAGCACAAACAAAAAAACTAATACTAACCTCGAACTCTAACGGTCTCCGGTGGCTATCAGCCCAATGTCGCTGTCTAACCTGAGCCACCCGAAGTCTATCCCTGATCAATCTAACCTTCTCTGCTGCATCCACCACCATCTCCGGGCCAAGCAAAACTCTTTTACCGACATTATCCTATGACAAAGGAGTGCGACATCTCCGTCCGTACAGAGCCTCAAATGGTGACATCTCTATACTGGCCTGATAGCTGTTCTTGTAAGCAAATTCTACCAGGTGATGATGGTCCTCCCAGGATCCTCCGAATTATAACACACAAGTGCGAAGCATATCCTCTAGTGTCTGGATGGTCCTCTCTGACTGTCCGTCCATCTGGGGGTGATACGCGGTACTGAACTTGAGCTGGGTGCCCAAGCTATTATGCAAACTCCTCTAGAAGTGGGAAGTGAAACAACTATCCCGATCTGAGACTATGCTCACCGGAACTCCGTGCAATCTAACTATCTATCGCACGTACATCTCTGCCAGCTTCTCCGTAGACAGTCCTACCTTGAAAGGCAAAAAGTGGGCCAATTTGCTCAATCTATCAATGATAACCCAAATGGCATCTTTTCCTCCTGGAGATCGTGGCAGTCCAGACACAAAGTCCATAGTGATGTGCTCCCAATTCCACTCTGGAATAGGTAGTGGCTAAAGCAGACCACCTGGTCTCTGTCTCTCGGCTTTCACGTACTGGCACACCAAGCATCGAGATACAAACTGAGCTACTTCTCGCTTCATGCCATACCACCATACGTGCTCCCTCAGATCTCTGTACATTTTGTTGGCTCCAGGATGCATAGAGTACTGAGAACGATGTGCTTCCTGCAGAATCTCCTCCCGAAGCTCTCCACTCGGAATGCACAATCTAGAACCGTGCCTCAGCGACCCATCTTCGGCTATAGAGAAATCGTCTAGCAATCCGGCCTGCACCTGCTCCCTGATGCTCCTCAAGGTCACGTCATCAAACTGTGCTGATCTGACTTTGTCCATCAATACAGACTGAATCTGTAAACCCCATATCTGAACCTCCATGTCCGGAACGATCACCTCGATATCCAAACTATCCAGATCGGCTAATAGATGACGATCTATCGTCAAATACATAGCGACTGGATACCTGCTCAAGGCATCTGTAACTACGTTGGCCTTTCCTGGATGGTACTGCAAGGAGATATCGAAGTCCTTCATCAGCTCAAGCCAGCACCTCTGTCTCATGTTCAATTCCTTCTGGGTGAACCCGTACTTCAAGCTCTTATGATCCTTCAAGATCTCAACCCGCTCTCCATGCAGGTAGTGCTTCCACAGCTTCAAAGCAAAGATAATAGCTGCCAAGTCCAGATCATGGGAAGGGTAGTTCTTCTCATGAGGACGTAACTGCCTTGATGCATAGGCATTCACCTTCCCGTGCTGTTGAAGAACGCAACCCAAGCCCTTCCCGAAAGCGTTACTATATGTCACCCTCATTTCCAGTATTTCGTATTTATACTCGTATCTTGATTTTGGCATGTATTTTTATTTTTCTCAACATGTGGAATTTTGGTATTTCTCGTATTTGGGTTTTGGCTTGGCTCAGTTTTATTGGGTTGGTTCGGTTTGGTTTATGTATGGAGCACCTTAACCTATGCTACCCCTCATCCCTACCACAACTCCCCCTCTTTATATCCCCACCTACCACTCTCTCTCTTCATTACTACCACCATTAATTTCCTTCTTCTTCTTCTTCTCCTTCCTCTACACAACTCTCCCAACCCTAGGCAAGTGCATCTTGCCACTACATGAGAACCCTCTTTTCCTTGTCCATTTGCTAGATTAGAACATAGTGATCAACATTAGAACTTGGGTTTTTGTGATTTGAAGTCTCCTTTGCTCTAGATCTAAGTTATTTCTATTTTCAGATTTTGTATGGTTTGAGCTACTTAAGTTGGATTTTATGGGTTTTTGATGTTTCCATGTGGAAGAGCATTCAATTCTACCCAAGTTGGAACTTTAGAAATCTGGATTTGGAGTTCGGATGGCCAAGTTATGAGGTTTTGAAGTTTTGGAGCCATTGGAGCTTCTTCTCAGCCATGGAGAAGAAGACCCAGACCCTGCGTGCGTGTTTTTACGCGTACACAGCTCTCTGCTTGCGTGCTTTTGCACGTACGCAGCTCCCTGTAGCGTGCGTGACTTTTTACGCAGCTGCTTCCTTGAGCGTGCGTGACTTTTCACGCAGCTGCTCCCTGTAGCGTGCGTGACTTTTCACGCAGCTGCTTCCTTGAGCGGGCGTGACTTTTCACGCAGCTGCTTCCTTGAGCGTGCGTGACTTTTCACGCAGCTGCTTCCTGTAGCGTGCGTGACTTTTCATGCAGCTGCTTCCCTGTAGCGTGCGTGACTTTTCACGCAGCTACTTCCTTGAACGTGCGTGACTTTTCACGCAGCTGCTCCCTGTAGCGTGCGTTACTTTTCACGCAGCTGCTTCCTTGAGCGTGCGTGACTTTTCACGCAGCTGCTCCCTTGAGCGTGCGTGACTTTTCACGCAGCTGCTCCCTTGAGCGTGCGTGACTTTTCACGTAGCTGCTTCCTGTAGCGTGCGTGACTTTCACCTACACTGCTCTCTCAGCGTGCGTGACTTTTTCGTACGCTGCTTCCCTGACCCCTTGCTTAACCCATTGGCTCTTGGAGTTTTGGTCTTATTTCTTTAAGCTTGGCTCTTCTATAGCCCTATATATTGATATTTTATTAGATATTTTACGCCCATTTTATATCCTTACGCCTTTTGTCATGAACTTGATTTTACTTGATATGTTTGGAATGACTATTGTACATGGCATGGTATGACAAGGAACTTGCATAACACGACAGTGACCCGTAGTGGTGCACTCCTGACATGACCAACCTGACATGATAGTGGCCCGTCATGGTGCACTCCCGACAAGTACCCTGACATGATTTATCTTGATAACTTAACTTGACCTGCCTTGACACCGTGGGTGGTTCTTTCTTGCTTGCTTGTTAATCCACTAGTCTTGTCTTGCATCATGTCTAGGAGGGGACTCCTGAGTACCACGGTCAGGAGTACCTACTAAATTGGATTAAGGTTAATAACTAGAATAACTCAGTAGTCATGAAGAGATGACACAGCTACAGGCAATCCCGTTACCTGGGCACTCTTGGGATCTGTAGCCTGCCGTCGAGTAGGGCACATTTCCAGCGCACCGTCGAGTGTTGCACCCTCTAAGTCACCTAAGGGTACATGTGTCTCCTGGACGATGTACCCACCTGAATTCAACCCCTAACTTTCGACCTGGGTAACCTGGATGGTCTGCAGGGCTTGTGGCTGTGGAACAATCTCACTGCATCTTGTTAGTAATTAGGCCTGTGATAACCCTAGTTAGTTAAAGTAGTAAGCCGTAGTATCTGCTTGGCCGTGATTGATTGAATGAGGTATAACCAGTCTAGTCATGTCTTGATCCCATACAAGATTGCTCCCTGTCTTGATTTCTTGTATTATTATCTTGCCGATAAATGGTGGAAAACCAAGCTCTGTTCAGATGAAGGGTTACAACCCCGGTCCTTGTTTGGTTTACGGGTTGTAACCTGGCTATCGGAATAGTCCCATGGTTATCTCGTCGTATATCACCTTGCCATGTTTTCGTAAGTTTTAATTTTAATATTAGATTTTCTTGTGCTGATTGCTGGCTTTTGTTCTTATTTCGTGGCCCCCTTGTGGCACTTGCTTTTTCTGGGGTTGACCTAGCTGGTTTTGTGTCGCCAGATTTCGGAGCAGCTCCCGAGGATCTACCAAGCTTCCAGCCCAATGGTGGCGACTAGAAGGAACCCGGGCTACGAGTGGGTTTTTCTATTTTGTTTCGCTCACTCTATTGTAAAGTTATTCTTTTGAGGCGTTTAGCCGACGAGCACCTGTTAGCTCGATGCACTTTTACTTACTGTCTGCCTACGGGCTGTAAACATGATTAGCAAATCCTAGGGTTGATCATGTATGACTTAAACTCTTGCTAGTCCTCGTATTTTGTACGACTAGCTTTATGATCAGCTGAATATGTAATATTTGGGACGCCTTATTATTGTATATTTAATGATCATACATCTTGCGACTTTACTTACTTGTGGTGATTGAGACACTAGGCTTGTTCATGACCATAAGAGACTGTTGGCTTGTAGAAAACCCTCACATATCTAGACAGCCGTGATCGTATATCGAGGTGGTTTCCATTTCAATATACGTAGCTGGCTATGTCTGCCCCCGCTCTCCAGTATTCTGGTTCTGGGGCGTGACATGGTTTAAGTGGTGGCCCATGCAGGTCTTGTCAATCAAGAAATGTGAGGGTTTACCGAATAGATGTCTCAATCAGTATTCGCCCTTGATCTCCGCCCGTATTTTCAAATCCCTGAAATTCTTGCCCTGATTAGATGCTTATATCGTTGATCTGTCCTGGTCCTTCCTTATTGTTTTCCTGTGTCGTCTTCCTCAGCGGCACTGTACCTGACCCTGTCGATCAGCAAGGAGGAGCACCTTCCGTGGGCCAGCAGCAACCTGGAGATCAAGCCCAGCATTCCGGAGTCGCCTCCAGAGTGATACCTACTGGAGGAGAGTCACCAGTTCGGCCCGTCCAGCCCGCAGAGCCAGATGATGGTACCTTAGTAGGCCTCATCAGAACCTTGATAGCTTCCCAGGATCGTCGAAGCGACGCCCTGCACCAGACAGTTCAAGATGCTTTGACCCGAGGCGGACATCCAGGGAACCAGGCGGCGAACAGCTTCAAGCGATTGAACCCTCCTTTCTTCGACGGCACCGAGGATGCGATTGCCGCGGATGCATGGCTTCAGGATACCGAGGTGATTCTGGAAGCAGCCAGGACACCCGAGAATGAGAAGGTGGCTGTGGTACGCCTGCAGTTGTTGGATTTAGCTCACAATTGGTGGGCGACGCAGGCCATGGGATTAGTGGCACCCATTGCTTGGGCAGTGTTTAGAGAGAGATTCCAGATGAAGTACTTTGATGCTGTGGCTCGGTACGACCTGCAGACCAGATTTACTAACTTGAAGAAAGGAGGCAGATCAGTCGACAGTTATACATCGGAGTTTTCTAGGCTCAGTAGGTTTACCCCCACCTTGGTGGTGACCGAGTTTGATAGGGCCCAGCGGTTACAGCAGGGACTGCATTTGGAGATCTTGTTGGCGGTTGAGCAGTTCGAGCACCAGACGTTCGATGCAGTCTTGAGAGCAGCTAGGAGGCATGAGTACACCTCCCAGAGGATCGGGGATAGGACCGAAAGTAGGAAGCGGTCCCACAGTCAGATGCACCAATCATCAGCTCCAGCCCCGACAGCTAGGGGAATGACCATTGGAACTCCGAGGCGGGCGACCTCAGTAACGTCGGTTCAGCATTCGACCCCGACGTACCCGCAGCAGCAGAAGCAGAAGCAGACTTTCGCGATGGGATGTTCTCATTGCGGAAAGCCAGGGCATGTGGTGGCGGATTGTCGCAGGGCGCAGGGATTGTGCCTGGCTTGTGGAGCAGCAGATCATAGGATAGGGGCTTGCCCGAATAGGGGTGGTTCATCAGCATCCAACCCTTCTAGCTCTTCGGTGAGAGGACCGACCCCAGCACCAGTTCAGCAGCAGCAGTATCAGTCTTCGAGGCCCTTGCCGCCTCAGTCTCAGGCATTCCAGCAACAGCACCCCCAGCAGTATGAACAAGCCCAAGCTCAGACTCAGAATAGGCAGAGAGGTTTCCAGCAGAGGGGACCAGCAGCCAGAGGACAAGGTCAGGCCATGATGATGGCTATGGAAGAAGAAGTTGCACCAGGTGAAGTTGTGGCAGGTACTATTCTCGTCAACTCCTTTCCAGCTTCGGTATTGTTTGATTCTGGTGCATCGCATTCATTCATGTCTGCACGATTCGCGACATGGATAGGATTGGAACCCGAGTCATTATCAGTGAGGCTCAATATACTTACTGGTAATGGTCTTGTGGGAGTAGATCGAGTGTTTTCCTCGTGTCGGATCGTAGTTAGCGGTAGGGAGTTCCCCGCTAGATTCATAGAGTTTCCTATGACAGACTATGATGTACTCCTAGGCATGGATTGGTTGAGGAATCAGTATGCTAGGATAGACTGCCATATTGGCAGAGTTGTCTTTAGTATCCCCGGCGAGCTAGAGTTTTCGTTTTCCAGAGGTGCAGTGGAGCCATCTTCCCCAGCATTGCGGATGGCAGTAGCAGCAGTGCAGTTACCCCGGATAGTTGAAGAGTTTCCAGATGTCTTTCCAAAGGAGCTTCCAGGGATGCCGCCAGAGCGAGAGATTGAGTTCACTATAGACTTGATTCCCGGGACAGCACCAGTATCAGAGCGAGTCTACAGGATGGCGCCTTCAGAGTTGGAAGTTTTGTACAAGATGATTGAAGAACTGAGGACCAAGGGATTCATCCGTACAAGTGGATCGCCTTGGGGAGCCCCGATGCTTCTTGTGAAAAAGAAGGATGGTACGTCCAGGCTATGTGTTGATTATCGTACGTTGAATTCGGTGACAATCAAGAACAGATACCCTCTTCCGAGGATAGATGACTTGTTTGATCAGCTCAGAGGGCTTCAGTGTTCTCGAAGATCGACTTGCGGTCGGGATACCACCAGATCAGAGTCAGAGAACAGGACATCCCGAAGACAGCATTCAGATCGAGGTATGGACATTGGGAGTTCCTTGTTATGCCCTTTGGAGCGACCAATGCGCCGGCCGTATTCATGGACCTCATGAATCGTATTTTCATGCCTTACTTGGATCAATTTGTGATCGTGTTCCTAGATGACATCCTGGTCTACGGTAAGAGTGAAGCAGAGCATGAGCAGCATCTCAGAGTCGTCCTTCAGACGCTTCGGGAGCATAAGTTGTACGCCAAGTTCAGTAAATGCGAGTTCTGGCTCGATCGTATTTCATACTTGGGTCACATCATTACCCGAGGAGGAGTGGAAGTGGATCCCCAGAAGATTGTGGCTATCGAGTCATGGCCGGTACCCAGCTCAGTGGCAGAGGTTCGCAGCTTCCTTGGATTGGCCGGCTACTACCGGCGGTTCGTTTCAGATTTTGCAAGGATTTCAGCACCGATGACCCAGTTGACCCGCAAGGATGTACCGTTTGTTTGGACAGCAGAGTGTCAGGAATCATTTGAGAAGTTGAAGCGAGGTTTGATAACGGCTCCCATTCTCACCCTTCCAGATGGGACCGGAGGATTCACCGTTTATTGCGACGCTTCAGGCAGAGGATTGGGGTGTGTCTTGATGCAGCATGGGAAGGTAATATCTTATGCGTCACGTCAACTACGTGATCATGAGAAGAATTACCCGACCCACGACTTGGAATTGGCGGCGGTAGTGTTTGCTTTGAAGTTGTGGAGACACTACTTGTATGGAGATAGAGTGGAGATCTTTACTGATCATAAGAGCCTGAAGTATGTTTTCACCCAAAAGGACCTTAATATGCGGCAGAGAAGATGGCTCGAGCTACTGGTAGACTATGATGTGGATTTGCAGTATCATCCAGGGAAGGCCAACGTTGTAGCAGATGCATTGAGCAGGAGAGCCGGAGTTTATTTCCTGACGGCGCAACCAGAATTATTGGCAGATCTTCAGAAGATGGGAATTGAAGTGGTTCTTCCTACCAGTATGGCATTGATGGCCAGTCTACAGGTTCAGTCCAGCATAGTTGAGAGGATCCGGATGGCGCAGTCAGCAGATTCCAAGCTTCAGCGACTCAGAGCAGAGTGTGAAGCAGGAAGAAGGCCAGAATTATATATCCATAAAGACGGTACACTTCGGCACGACACTCGTCTTTGTGTACCTAGTGAAGATATCAGACAGGAAGTCATGGCAGAAGCCCACAGTTCACAGTATTCTATTCATCCGGGTGGTACGAAGATGTACCGTGATATTCGTCAGCATTTTTGGTGGAATGGCATGAAGAGGGAGATAGCCCGGTTTGTCTCTCGGTGTTTGGTTTGCCAACAGGTTAAAGCTGAACATCAGAGGCCCGCTGGACTTCTTCAACCCTTACCGATCCCAGAATGGAAATGGGAGCATATAACCATGGATTTCGTGACCTGATTGCCCAGATCTCCGACCGGCAGAGATGCTATTTGGGTAATTGTGGACAGGCTTACCAAGGTGGCACACTTTCTCCCATTCAGAGTTGGACAGTCGATGGCACAGTTAGCAGAGATGTACCTCAGGCAGATCGTCAGGCTTCACGGTCTGCCGGTCAGCATCACCTCAGACAGGGATTCAAGATTCACATCACACTTTTGGCGCAGCTTGCAGAAGAGTTTGGGGACTCGCCTTCAATTCAGCTCAGCTTATCACCCGCAGACGGATGGTCAGTCAGAGCGCACAATCTAGACTCTTGAAGATATGTTGAGATCTTGCACCCTTGACTTCGGTGGTTCATGGGAGAATCACCTGCACCTGGTAGAATTCTCGTACAACAACAGTTATCAGGCCAGTATCCAGATGGCACCCTTCGAGGCTCTCTATGGCAGGAAGTGCAGATCCCCGCTAGCATGGGACGATGTCGGAGAGAGGCAGATGCTCGGACCCGAATTGATTTTCCAGACGGTTGAAGTGGTCAGGAAGGTCAGAGATCACCTCCGAGTTGCCCAGGACCGCCAGCGCCATTGGGCCGATGCTCATCGGCGTCCCTTAGAATTTGCTGTCGGCGACCATGTATTCCTTAGGATCTCGCCTAACCGCGGCGTCATTCGCTTCGGCGTGCGGGGAAAGCTTAGTCCTAGGTATATAGGGCCGTTCGATATTCTAGAGCGAGTAGGAGATGTATCATATCGTCTCGCTCTTCCGTCGTCGCTAAGTGAGATGCATGATGTATTCCATGTGTCCCAATTACGACGGTATATTCCGGACCCGAGCCACATCCTAGACCATTCGGAATTGGTTGTTGGTACCAACCTTTCGTATGAGGAGAGGCCCGTGTCTATTTTGGACCGGAGGGAAAAGATACTCAAGAACAAGACTATTAAATTAGTCCGCGTTGCTTGGGGTCATCACTCTCTGGGTGAGTCAACGTGGGAGCGTGAGGACGACATCCGATCGCGATATCCCTACCTGTTTGACTTGTGAGGTATAATGTCTTTCTTATGCCTTACGTTTTCCCTTCCTTGCTTGCATTGTATGATTGTATGATTGAACTGCTTAGTGTAACTTGCCTGTGCTTAGTTTAGCTTGTCGTGACAATCTTTAGCTCCTTGATTAAATTCCGAGGACAGAATTATTTTAAGGTGGGTAGAGTTGTCACCCTCATTTCTCGTATTTCGTATTTATACTCGTATCTGGATTTTGGCATGTATTTTTATTTTTCTCAACTTGTGGAATTTTGGTATTTCTCGTATTTGGGTTTTGGCTTGGCTCGGTTTTATTGGGTTGGTTCGGTTTGGTTTATGTATGGAGCACCTTAACCTATGCTACCCCTCATCCCCACCACAACTCCCCCTCTTTACATCCCCACCTACCACTCTCTCTCTCTCTTCATTACCACCACCATTAATTTCCTTCTTCTTCTTCTTCTTCTCCTTCCTCTACACAACTCTCCCAACCTTAGGCAAGTGCATCTTGCCACTACATGAGAACCCTCTTTTCCTTGTCCATTTACTAGATTAGGACATGGTGATCAACATTAGAACTTGGGTTTTTGTGATTTGAAGTCTCCTTTGCTCTAGATCTAAGTTATTTCTATTTTCTGATTTTGTATGGTTTGAGCTACTTAAGTGGGATTTTATTGGTTTTTGATGTTTCCATGTGGAATAGCATTCAATTCTACCCAAGTTGGAACTTTGGAAATCTGAATTTGGAGTTCGGATGGCCAAGTTATGAGGTTTTGAAGTTTTGGAGCCATTGGAGCTTCTTCTCAGCCATGGAGAAGAAGACCCAGACCCTGCGTGCGTGTTTTTACGCGTACGAAGCTCTCTGCTTGCATGCTTTTGCACGTACGCAGCTCCCTGTAGCGTGCGTGACTTTTCACGCAGCTGCTTCCTTGAGCATGTGTGACTTTTCACGCAGCTGCTCCCTTTAGCGTGCGTGACTTTTCACGCAGCTGCTTCCTTGAGCGTGCGTGACTTTTCACGCAGCTGCTTCCTTGAGCGTGCGTGACTTTTCACGCAGCTGCTCCCTGTAGCATGCGTGACTTTTCACGCAGCTGCTTCCCTGTAGCGTGCGTGACTTTTCACGCAACTGCTCCCTGTAGCGTGCGTGAATTTTCACGCAACGGCTTCCTTGAGCGTGCGTGACTTTTCACGCAGCTGCTTCCTTGAGCGTGCGTGACTTTTCACGCAGCTGCTTCCTTGATCGTGCGTGACTTTTCACGCAGCTACTCCCTTGAGCGTGCGTGACTTTTCACGCAGCTGCTCCCTTGAGCGTGCGTGACTTTTTACGCAGCTGCTTCCTGTAGCGTGCGTGACTTTCACCTACGCTTGTAGACCTTTAAAAATGACAGTCACGCTGAGTTGATCAGAAAAAGTCCAGCAGTCACGCTGAGTTGATCAGGACAGAGTCAAAAATCACGCTCAGTTGATCCAGACAAATTTTACAAATCATGCTGGGAGACAGCTCGTCATTTGTCAAAGAATAATTATGACTGACAGCACGGCAGTCGAAGAATGTCTCTTCGTATGCTACGTATGCACAGAATTCGAGAGATCACAGCCGTCTATTGCATGATTTTCGAAATCTTCTTCAGCAAGACTCAGCCTTCATCGAGTTGGCGTACCAAAAAGGGTTTCTTGTCATTTAATGCGACTGACAAAGCAATCACTGTCAGAGATTTTGTGTCAGTCAAGACACGCCAAATCAAGACAGCTGGCAGTCCTATCTCAAGTCTGCGTGTATCTTTGAGTTCTTCACCTCAAGTTTGCGTGGATTCGGAAGTTTTCTTCCTCAAGTCTGCGTGGATTTTGAAGCTTTTTGCCTCGAGTCTGCGTGGATCCTGAAGCTTCTTGCCCCAAGTTTGCGTGGATTTTGAAGCTTTCTACACCGAGTTTGCGTGGATTTCGTCTTTAACAAGTCTGCGTGGATTTCATCAAATTGGAGTACGTGGCAGCCATGCCACTGATCTCTCGCCTGCGTGTCCTGTAACTTGCACACGACTCATGCATGATCGCCATGTGTCCAACAGTTACAGGCCACGTCCAGTAACTGCTCACAACCTTGCGTATGTTAAATCCTGCGTGATTTTCAACTAAGCACAGGCTGTGAAGACAGTTATCTTTTCAGTTTTATTTTCGACTCTATAAATAGAGTTCTTTTTCTCATTCATTGTACAGATACACTGATATCTACTGTCAAAATTTTGAGAGCTTTTCTTCTTCGCATAGTCCAAGGGATAAAGCGATCGTCTTCTAGATCGGATTCCCACAGTTGTAATTTTCCTAGAAACACAATAAATAAAGGAATTTATTTATGGAAAACAAATTGGCGACTCTGCTGGGGAAAACCATCTCCTCTTCTGAGATGGCAACAACTCAATGCGACACTTCGTCAATCGGCTCGACGAAGAAGGTGATGACGATCAAACTCGATCAACTCGCCTATGAAGAAATACAGCGGGCTAAGGGTGGCAAGTCCACTCCAGCCTCCATTACCACTGCCAAATCGAAGGGACACTCAGTCTATGTCCCGAAGAATCAGTTGGTAGTCAATGGTGAAGTCTCTGCCACAGTGTCTACTCCTAACACTGGCAAGAACTCTACTGCAAGCACGCACACTCTTGTGCACTCGAAGATGACAGCATTCAAAAGTCATGCTGACAGCACTGGTTCTTTAACCAAGTCTGTTCCAGTGTGCAATCTCACACCCAAAAGTCACGCTGACAGTACTAGCTCCTTTGCCAAATCTGTTCCAGCGTGTCTCTCTAAAACCAAAAATCACATTGACAGTACTGGCTCCTTAGTCAAATCTGTTCCAGCGTGTAATTCTAAAATCAAAAGTCACGCTGACAGTACTGGCTCTTTAGCCAAATCTGTTCCAGTGTGCAAATTCAATCCCAAAAATCACGCTGACAGTACTGGCTCCTTAGCCAAATTTGTTCCAGCGTGCAAATTCAACTCTAAAAATCATGCTGATAGTACTGGCTCCTTAGCCAAATCTATTCCAGTGTGTAATCCCACATTCAACAGTCACGCTGACAGTACTGGCTCCTTAGCCAAATCTGTTTCAGCGTGTAATTCTAAATTCAAAAGTTACGCTAACAGTACTGGTTCCTTAACCAAGTCTATTTCAGCGTGTATTTCATCCAAGAAGAATGGCTCTTTAGCTATCTCTTCTTCTTTACCAAGTTCTCCTAGAACTGGGGGTGGTCTTCCACACAAAGTCCCTTCGAAAGGAATAACTCTTTAGTTGTTTCTTCTGCTCCTGTAGTTTTTACTTCAGGAACAGCTTTGACTGACACTTTTGTTAGTCAAAGAAAAGGAGATGGTCTTTTGACTACTCTTCCTTCTGGACATTCTATGTCTCAAAACTTGAATGAGTCTAAGAAGAAACATTCCTTAGTGTCTTCTTCTATGACTTCTTCAAATTGGGCACAGAATTTGTCCATAAAAGAGGGTCTGTTACCAACTCCTAATCAAAGGGATGGTTCAACTCTTCCTTCTCTGCAAATATCCAGATCAATGGAAGGAAAACTCCATGTTTCCAAAACTAATGTGTTACCTACAACTGATCTAAGAACAAAACTGAACACTTCTGGCGTTAAGAAACTATACCAGTTGGAAACAAGGATAAGAGATCCAGATGCAGAGTATGCAAGAAACTATGTGGCTCATATTAATCACTCTCTGTATAATCAAGAGCCATCAAGACCCAAGAACAGGAAATATACTCCTCAATCTTCACAAACAGACTTACGAGAACATCTTCAACAGAAGAGAAGGAGTAATTCTATGACAAAAGATCATGCTGAATGTGACTTCTATCCAAGAGTCATAATTCAGTGCAGATGTCAATCAATGGTTCAAAACCATGGTGATCATGAATGTGACTTCCAGCCGAGAATCACAATGCAATGCAGATGTCAAACTAAACGACAATCTGTCTTTAATCGGATTCAGTGTGAACCTATGCCTGATGAAGATGAGCCTTTGTTTGCTTCTGTCAACATGACCTCTCGGGATACTGGGGGTAGAAATGATAGTCCAGATGGAGTATATAGAGGTACCAGATCAAGAGTCCTGGCCTCTAGTCAAAGAAATTTGATCTCTGTAGATGATTCTGAATTTCTGGGAGAATCTAATTTCCCACCTCTTCCTACTGGGGGTAGTTCTCCTCTAACTGACTTTGATGCACGAAGCAGTGATTCAGAGCATACAATATCCACAAGTTCATCAATAATCCCTCGTACAGTCACAACATATATGGTTGATGGGAATAATGACGAACCTTCTTCTTCCATGACTCCTAAAGAAACAGGTCAAGGTGCTAACAATAAAAATAATGCTCGCAAGGGAAAAGAAACTCTTGAAGTTAATCTTCAGAGCAAAGATGCATCAACTGTTCAAACTCCTGCCTCTACAACTCAACAATCAAGAACACCACGCCCCAAAGAAGAATATTCTTTTGACGACGACGATGTCCTTGGTATCTTTGAATGTCTGCTGAAAGGTAATAAAATACAATTACCTGAAATCAAGAAACCTGATGAAGCTGGTAAGACAGATCATCCCAAATACTGTCCATACCACAGAATGCTGGGTCATACAATTCGTACATGTTATGTACTGAAAGGAAAGATCCAAGAAATGATTAAGTCTGGAGCTATCTCTCTTACTCCAAAAGAGAAGACCGTCACCTCCAACGTCGTCTCTATGCAATTTGGAGATTTCCCTCCTCAACTCCTTGAAAGTGGGATCGTTCCTATTCCCAAGGCAACTCTTGAAATAGTGAATGTTCCTCCTCCACAGTCTGAAGGATTGGTGCCAATCACTTTGAAGACTGGAGAAATCATGTGGATTCATCCTGATCTAGTGGCAGACTTTGAATCTCCTTCTCCTCAAAAGTTCAAGAAGTCTGGAAAGATTAAATCATGTCATATGACTTCTCTCGGATCTACCTCTGACACGGAGCCAAAAGATAAAGAAGAAGCACTTGTTAGTGCTACTCGAACGGGGAAACCTTATCTAAAGGATTATTCCAAGAATCCTGAAGATACTCCTGATATCCCCCAGCTGATAAAGATGCTCCTAATGTTCCTCCTGAAGAAGAATCATCTACTGCACCTGTTCCTTCAACTACACCGGTTGAACCTGTTCCTCCCAAGCCTACAGTTCTGGAGAAAGGCAAACAACAGGCTCGGTTTGATAAACCAATCAAGAAGTCTCCTCCTCTTGGACTTCAGAAGCCTTATAATTTCGACATTCTAGCTCAACTTGCTAATACTCCAGCTAGAATGTCCCTCTTTGAACTTTTACGTCTTTCCAAAGAGACTCGGGAGACGTTAAGTGAGGCACTTCTTCAAGCTGACTCTTATCTTGCTCAATTAAAGAAGCCAGATGCAGAACCTGCCACTTGCTTACATTGCAACAATGTATTGGAGATTATCCCAAATATCACCTTTACACAAGATGACATGCTACTGGAGGATAATCGACATGATCGGCCTCTCTACTACACCGGTTATATCGATACGATGAAGATAGATCGTATCCTTATTGATCCAGGGTCTGCTATAAGCATCATGCCAAAGAGCCTATTGGATGAACTAAAAATCCCTCTTCACAAACTCTCCAAGACGGTTACTACTATCTTGGGATTCAATCAAAGCCGAAGCGAGCCTTTGGGAAAGATTCATCTGAAGCTTCAGATAGGCGATTTCAGATCCAAAGTCACTTTCTATGTGATCGAGATCGTAGGATCCTATAATCTTCTTCTTGGGAGGCCCTTTCTTCATGAAAATAATGTGGTGCCTTCTACTCTTCATCAGTGTTTTAAGTACATTGATAGCAATGGAAGAGTACAAAAGAAGTTGCTGATATAAATCCCTTCCATGGGGTTGAAGCTTATTTCAATGATTCTCGGATGTACAAAGAAGAGTATACAAGGATCATACAAGCCATGGAGAAAGAGGATTCACAAAGTGAGACCTTAATAATCCCTGTTAAAGGTCGAACTACTCAACAACAATCTCCCAAACTCTCTGGAAAAGGTTCTTTAATCATTCCAGTAAGTGGACGGATCTCTCCACTATCTCAGTCATCTACTCAAGATACTCTGATCATTCCTGTTGGAGGACGGACTACTCTTCCATCTCAAGTTTCAAGGAAGCTCACCTCTTCTGAGCCATTTGTTATCGATCTTAATCAAAACAAAGCTTCTTCTTCTTCTTCTTCCCCCCCCTTTAGTCATTGACTTGGCTAAAATCTCTAAGGCCCAGCCTTCTCCCAATGTAAATACTGCTGCTTTTACATTTAATGAAAAGTCTCCACCTTTGCAGTACGCTGATGTATGCAATTATGTTCATAATTATTTACATCTGTTAGATGACTTGAGCACAATAACCATTGGAGTTGTACAGACTGTTCATACAGATGTATCCCTAGAACCAGTACAATCTTCATACTTCCTAGTTCCCAGCAGAAAGCTAGGAGATATTCCAATATTCTTCTACAAAGGACCCCAAAGTCCTTCTGATTTAGAAGATGATGACAGAAATGATGATACTGGAAGATTATAACTATGTCGTTATAGTCAGCAATCTAAAGACATCATCAAAAATATGGGCTATGACTTCAGGACTGGCCTCAATAGTGGAAAAGGAAGAAAGATGCCTGTTCGTATTCCTCCTCTGAAATATGGGAGGACGAAATGCGGATTGGGCTACATTGCTCCTACTTCTTTTATCAATATTGTCTATGAAGATCCTGAGTCTGACGAAGATAAAAGATCTGATTCTTCTAGTACTACTTCTTGGGATTCCGATACAAGTATCGGGGACTTCTACTGCAACATTCTGTCTTCCAATATGGTTTCTATTGACTGTTTTGAAAAAAAAAAATGATTCATACTTGACGGTTCATCCGTTCATCTGACGGTTCATCCGTTCATTAATGCCTGACGGTTCATCCGTTCATCCATCCGACGGTTCGCCCGTTCATTATAATCTGACGGTTAACCCGTTCATTCATCTAGTCTTTTGATTTCCGAGTCTAAAGATCATGAAAAATTGAGTTCAAAGATATTTTTATGTCTGAATTCTATTTTTTCCAATCAGTATTAAACTAAGATCATTTCTGGTTTAATATCATCTGATAGAATTACAAAGTTTGTTTGTATATTCTATTCTACTGAAATATGTCATGTATTATTTACCTCTGAACATATTTTCTATGAATCTATCATTATCAAAACAGCAAAACCAAAAGTCAGATCAAGAACTTTCATTTGTTGTCATTTCATAATCAAAACATGGAATACAAGTGAAAGTGAAAATAAAAAAAAGGGGAATTCACTTGCTTGGAGTTATCAGCTCCCTAATACGATCTAGAACAACATTCAGTTTCTCTTCATGAGTTTTTCTAACTCTTTCTGCTGCTACAATTGTAACATTCTGTTCATCAAAAGTAATGATGGCAGACTGGCGACGATTGGCTTCTTCAATCTGTTCCGCCTGCATCTGTTCCCGTTCCTTCTGAAGAATCTCACAACGTTCGGCTTCAAAGATATAAGCCGTAGCAACCTCAGCTTGTTTTGTTTCCATGACAGCAATGCGCTCTTGAAGACGAGCTAATTCCTCTTTCAACTTCTTCAATTCTTCAGTCTTGGATGTGTTGTCTTTTTCTAAAAGCTCTACTCTTTGACGAGCAGCTAATATTTCTTCGCCCTTTTCTACTAATTTTTCAGTAGAAGAGGCAAGAAATGCTTCAAGAGCTGTCTGTTGAGACCGTACTTCATTCTCTAGTTGCTCAATCTCAGCTACAGTCAAAGATTGAATGTCCTCCTTCTTGGTCTCCCAGTATTTTCGGATAGTTACCTCTATCTCATCCAGGAGATGTTCGAAGAAGATGCACTGAGATGCACAACCAGCATGTCGCAGCGCCATCAGTGGGAATTTGACCATAGTTCTGAGATCAGAAAAGGGCATAGCTTCATCCTTCAAGAATCGTCTGGAATATGTATCTAAATATGAATAAATGATCTCCGGATACATTCCCAGGGTTCTTGCTAGCCCAGTCTCAAATCCAGGAGTTGCTGTCATCATGGAAGAAGAAGCTTGAATATTCTCTATCCTCGGAACAGAAGTATGTGTGACAGGAGAAGTTGGCAAGTGTGAACTCCCTTCATCAGCATCAGCTTGGATAAGCGGAGCATGAGTCGAGCTCATTGCTGCAGCTGTTCCTACAATTAAAGAAAAATATGATCAGCATTTAAAGGCAGAGAAACAGCGGAAACAGAATCTGAAATAAAGTTCTACCTGGCTGAGGTTCATATTCAGTATGTGGAGGGAGTTTTGCTTCTTCTCGCAGCCGGTCCATGACTGTATCCGATACTTGCTTTATATGGCTGCTTCCAGCTCCAGAATTACTGGGTGCTACAGCATTGTTCGGTGATTGAACAGGTTCAGGGCTAAAATCCATTCTGTTCCCCTTCACTTTATCCGCATCATAAGGAGTTGAAGTGTCAGCATGCCAGTCTTCTCCTCCTTCAGCTTCTTCTTCTTCTTCTTCTTCAGGATGAGCTTCTGATTCAGAATCAATGATATTTACATCTTCATGAGTCTCTAGAACAATGACGATAGCAAGCTCAGTATTGGCTGCCGGTTCAGTTGTCTCTGGAATATCGGGTCGAAGTCAGTATTGGCTGCCGGTTCAGTTGTCTCTGGAATATCGGGTCAAAGAATGATATCTTGACAAACATTCTTTAACAGATCATCAGCAGCTGATAGCTCAGACGCCGGCACGTCTTCATCGCCTCTGGCCAAAGAAATGTTTTCTTCAGCTTGAAATTCAGGAACTTCTGGCTATTTGATAGCTTCTTCCGGAGCTGTTGCTTCTTCAGAGTAATCAATCTGGTCATCCAGTGCTTGAATGACGCCTTCTGTCCCATGCTCAAATGGGATTATCCTCGTCTCCGAGGGTTCAATAGCTACTCCACTTGTGGTGGGAGCAGTTGTTTCCTGAGCTTGAACAGACTCTACTTCAGTCTGTTCAGTTGAAGCTGTTGCAAGGTGAATATCATCAGATTCGGTCTTCTCAGTAGAAGCTGCTTCATTGATTTCCGGCAAAGCTCCTCCACTCATGATCGTCTCTAGGAGTTTATTGCCCTTAATTTTGCTGACAGACTTCTTAACATATTTGCCTCTTGACCTCCTTATTAAAGGAGCGTCGTCTTCATCGGTCTCTTCGTCCCTATCAGCGGCATCGTCTTCATCAACTGAGATACCGCCCAAAGATGAAGTAGCAGTCACCGAGACCCCTTTCTTCTTGTTCTTGGATGTTTGAGACCTAGTACTCCTCTTGGAGACAGTCTCAGATTCGTCACTTCTCTTCCTCTTGGAAAGAGATATAAATATAGGAGGAAGAACCTCATCAGGGAAATTTCCTTCCTGGAATAATTCATAGGGAGGATCAACTTCTGTTGTCTCATCCTCGGGTTCTGAAGGAAAGTGCTGAATAACAATTTTCTTCTTTAACCTCTTCGATGGAGCTGGATCATCCTCTGCAACAAAGGTCTTTAGATTGAAACTCGGTCTAAAGGTGCTCGACGACACATAGAAGCGTGCATACGTATAAAGCATCTTTGGCCCCGAGCTAGACAAAGGATTAGGCATAGAGAATACGACCTTTGTATCTCTAGCCGCAAAATATCTCCAAGCTCGAGCTCCGTCGATGAGTCCTCCACGAGCAGATAAACAAGTAGTGGCGTTCCCAACGTGGAGTTGGTCATACCCGAATTGTCTGGCAAATCGGCTTGGTAAATATGGTTCCAGATATGCCATTTCTTCATGACGGTATACTAGATGAGAAGGCCGGATCCTCTGTAACCATTGGAAGGCTACATCATCTAGCCGGTTTCCTATATCTCCGTCCATCATATTTAAAGACATATTTTCATAGCCCGATGGTGGAGGGACACATTGGATCGACCAATATGATGCCCGATTCAAGACATTTCTGCATTCTGGGAGGGTGTGAACCTTCCAGAACGTCTCTCCAGAATACCTCTCCAGAAAAAGACTGCTACTCCCTCCTGCCCCTGGAGGTATCAGACCATCATGATGAAGGAGAAGCCAACCATATAAAAATGTGAAAGGCATCTCTATCCTTGGGAATTCTTCAGTCATCAGCCTCTGAGCAGACAGCATGGTAGTCACAAAATTTCGAAGACCTGCATTCAGTCTACAGGTCATCGCCGATAATAAATCCAACTTATAACCATACACAAGGTGCACCGCCGCAAAGATAACGCCTCTGTGTATCCTGTCCAAGGAGCTGGAGCCAGGAACGATGAATCTTCTTAACCACAGGGATAGGAATCCGGCCAGATGACCGTTCTTCGACAGACTCTTGCTACTCTGCCTCACATAAGAGCTGAAAGTGGTTCCAGCTTTGAACTCGTACCAGTCTTCAGTGATAGTGAAATCTTTGCAATCATATTTCTCCAGCAGATAAGTGATTTCACTTTCAGAAAGAGGCTTGAAGTTGCTAATCTGGTACCACCTCTTCTCATTTATTTTCTTCTCATCCTTTTCACGATTCATGAAAAGGTATGACATCCACTTCTGTATGTGGTTGCCGGCTTCATCTTTGGAACCCTTATAATATAGAGTACATGTGCCAAAATGGCACATCATCTCTTCAAACAGATGTACCATCTCTGGGTTCTGTTCTGACAGAAAGTTCAGCTCTTCTGTCGTGGGAACATACTCCTCATACGGCATTGAGCCTGAAGGCAGGTGTGAGATGTATTCCATCTCGTGAAGGGCGAAGCCCATCTCCCCTTTTGGGGTCATAAAGGTCCCCGTCGTATGGTTGTACCTCTCAACCAAAGCCAGGAACAGAAAAGGGTTAGGCTTGAAGCCGTAGGATGAATTGACGACGACATCATAGAGATTTATCTTCTTCAGCTCAGTTTCAAAATTCTCTAAAGCCCAGTGGACTAAAGTCCTCCATCTCACATTCTCCTGATTCATTAGACCATTCATCCTTGGCGTCGAATCGGTCGGATAGAATGTATTCTTGTTGGACATGAATTCGTTTATGAAAATGGGCATCCTAAACGGCATCAATATGGCTGAGTCTTCAGGTGGTATGCATCCAGGCTTCAGACCCCGAAATACTGATACATGATCCTCCGGGGCACTGAAAAATCTCTCTTTCCTGTAAATAATACGGCTTGCTTTCGCCTGCTGATATTCTGTCAAATACCAAGACATCTTTCTCGGATAGCTGGCATGCATAAGTCTCATGATTGACAAACCCCGGGAAACCTTTAGCCAATACATGGGTTGTTTCACATCCCCCTCAAAGCAGAAGCACACCTTCTCCCTAATGCCCTTTGGCTGAGATTTTTGTGCTATAGCATCTCCGAACAAGAATGCTGGTTTCTTGTGGGATACCAGATCCAGACTCTGGAAAGGTTGTCCATTCATCAAACAGAGTAAGGTTGTGTGGTCTTGATTGGTCAACAGTGAAAGTCTTGCTTCAGGAAGATCAAATTGAGGGAATGTTACGTGAGATAGATCATGCTTAAATGAGATACTCAAGCACCCTTCAAAATCTGCTTCTTCGCTTCGGATGTTCACTACAGGAAATGACAGAAGACAAAGTCAGATATATCTATGTCTATGTGTGTCTTACAGTATTTTGAAGGAAAATTCAAAAGTCACGCAGACTTCACATGGATATACTACAGTGACATGCTCAGTGATTTATTCACGCAGACGATTAATTCACGCAAAGCGCAGACAGATTAGGATGAAAGTCATGCATCATTTGCCAGAATCACATTTAAGTGAAAATGACAAGAACACACTGACAGGTCAAGACTAATCTATCCAGAGGATGACTCTCAGAAGTCTGCGTGAATAATTCAACATTGACATCTCTGCCAATATATGAAAAATCATGCAGAGTCGTCATAGAAGCTGCGTGACTTTTTCAACATCGACATTTTCTGCCAAAATGAAAAGTCACGCAAAGTCATGAGAGCCATGTTCCTTTTTGCGTGAAACACAGAGCTTCGTAAACACGAAGATGTGAAGTATGGCTAACCCTAAAGAGGGGGCATACTTTGTTAATATCCTTTGCCCTAAAAAGGGGGGGGATATATTTCTGAAACTTCATTATTTGTTTTAAAGATCCTAAAAAAATTCTATGTGGAGGTCATCTTCATCGTCTTCAACAGTTCATGTTCTTCCATCACTTACGATGTATAGGAGCTTGTGGGACTTCATGTCAAGGAAGTTTGTCAGTAGTGGCACGCGAAGAAGTTGCAGGGGCTTTCCCCTTGGCCTGAGCATCAGCTTTCTTGGGAGCCATTTCGGCTGAGAAAGGAGAAAAAGAAGTCGGGCAAGAAGGAGTTCGTCGGGGAAGATGAAGTTCTCTTCTGTGGGTTCTCTCTTTCAAACGCAAGTAAAGAAAGAAAGAAGTAATCTATGGCTTATTTATAGGCTCATAAAGAATTCTAAATGACGGCAAAGTCATTATTGCCTCGATATTTGGAGATTTGCACGGGATCCTAACAGCACAGGATCCCAACAGTCCAATCATCTCGGAGTAAATCTCTCATTAAAGTTATCTCAGCGTGACTGATTCCATTTTATCATCTCTATTTCAAAGTATTTCGAAATAATTATCATTTTTCGAAAACTTTGAAGGGGGTTTTGTAGACCTTTAAAATGACAGTCACGCTGAGTTGATCAGAAAAAGTCCAGCAGTCATGCTGAGTTGATCAGGACAGAGTCAAAAATCACGCTCAGTTGATCCAAATAAATTTTACAAATCAAGCTGGGAGACAGCTCGTCATTTGTCAAAGAGTAATTATGACTGACAGCACGACAGTCGAAGAATGTCTCTTCGTATGCCACGTATGCACAGAATTCGAGAGATCACAGCCGTCTATTGCATAATTTTTGAAATCTTCTTCAGCAAGACTCAGCCTTCATCGAGTTGGCGTACCAAAAAGGGTTTCTTGTCAATTAATGCGACTGACAAAGCAATCACTGTCAGAGATTTTGTGTCAGTCAAGACACGCCAAATCAAGACAGCTGGCAGTCCTATCTCAAGTCTGCGTATATCTTTGAGTTTTTACCTCAAGTTTGCGTGGATTCGGAAGTTTTCTTCCTCAAGTCTGCGTGGATTTTGAAGCTTTTTGCCTCGAGTCTGCGTGGATCCTGAAGCTTCTTGCCCCAAGTTTGCGTGGATTTTGAAGCTTTCTATACCGAGTTTGCGTGGATTTCGTCTTCAACAAGTCTGCGTGGATTTCATCAAATTGGAGTACGTGGCAGCCATGCCACTGATCTCTCGCCTGCGTGTCCTGTAACTTGCACACGACTCATGCATTATCGCCATGTGTCCAACAGTTACAGGCCACGTCCAGTAACTGCTCACAACCTTACGTATGTTAAATCCTGCGTGATTTTCAACTAAGCACAGGCTGTGAAGACAGTTATCTTTTCAGTTTTATTTTCGACTCTATAAATAGAGTTCTTTTTCTCATTCATTGTACAGATACACTGATATCTACTGTCAAAATTTTGAGAGCTTTTCTTCTTCGCATAGTCCAAGGGATAAAGCGATCGTCTTCTAGATCGGATTCCCACAGTTGTAATTTTCCCAGAAACACAATAAATAAAGGAATTTATTTATGGAAAACAACGCTGCTCTCTCAGCGTGCGTAACTTTTTCGTACGCTGCTTCCCTGACCCCTTGCTTAACCCATTGGCTCTTGGAGTTTTGGTCTTATTTCTTTAAGCTTGGCTCTTCTATAGCCCTATATATTGATATTTTATTAGATATTTTACGCCCATTTTATATCCTTACGCCTTTTGTCATGAACTTGATTTTACTTGATATGTTTGGAATGACTATTGTACATGGCATGGTATGACAAGGAACTTGCATAACACGACAGTGACCCGTAGTGGTGCACTCCTGACATGACCAACCTGACATGATAGTGGCCCGTCATGGCGCACTCCCGACAAGTACCCTGACATGATTTATCTTGATAACTTAACTTGACATGCCTTGACACCGTGGGTGGTTCTTTCTTGCTTGCTTGTTAATTCACTAGTCTTGTCTTGCATCATGTCTAGGAGGGGACTCCTGAGTACCACGGTCAGGAGTACCTACTAAAATGGATTAAGGTTAATAACTAGAATAACTCAGTAGTCATGAAGAGATGACACAGCTATAGGCAATCCCGTTACCTGGGCGCTCTTGGGATCTGTAGCCTGCCGTCGAGTAGGGCACATTTCCAGCGCACCGTCGAGTGTTGCACCCTCTAAGTCACCTAAGGGTACATGTGTCTCCTGGACGATGTACCCACCTGAATTCAACCCCTAACTTTTGACCTGGGTAACCTGGATGGTCTGCAGGGCTTGTGGCTGTGGAACAATCTTACTGCATCTTGTTAGTAATTAGGCCTGTGATAACCCTAGTTAGTTAAAGTAGTAAGCCGTAGTATCTGCTTGGCCGTGATTGATTGAATAAGGTATAACCAGTCTAGTCATGTCTTGATCCCATACAAGATTGCTCCCTGTCTTGATTTCTTGTATTATTATCTTGCCGATAAATGGTGGGAAACCAAGCTCTGTTCAGATGAAGGGTTACAACCCCGGTCCTTGTTTGGTTTACGGGTTGTAACCTGGCTATCGGAATAGTCCCATGGTTATCTCGTCGTATATCACCCTGCCATGTTTTCGTAAGTTTTAATTTTAATATTAGATTTTCTTGTGCTGATTGCTGGCTTTTGTTCTTATTTCGTGGCCCCCTTGTGGCACTTGCTCTTTCTGGGGTTGACCCAGCTGGTTTTCTGTGGCCAGATTTCGGAGCAGCTCCCGAGGATCTACCAAGCTTTCAACCCAATGGTGGCGACTAGAAGGAACCCGGGCTACGAGTGGATTTTTCTATTTTGTTTCGCTCACTCTATTGTAAAGTTCTTTTGAGGCGTTTAGCCGACGAGCACCTGTTAGCTCGATGCACTTTTACTTACTGTCTGCCTACGGGCTGTAAACATGATTAACAAATCCTAGGGTTGATCATGTATGACTTAAACTCTTGCTAGTCCTCGCATTTTGTACGACTAGCTTCATGATCAGCTGAATATGTAATATTTGGGACGCCTTATTATTGTATATTTAATGATCATACATCTTGCGACTTTACTTACTTGTGGTGATTGAGACACTAGGCTTGTTCATGACCATAAGAGACTGTTGGCTTGTAGAAAACCCTCACATATCTAGACAGCCGTGACCGTATATCGAGGTGGTTTCCATTTCAATATACATAGCTGGCTATGTCTGTCCCCGCTCTCCAGTATTCTGGTTCTGGGGCGTGACACTATAGATCATGAAACCACCAGTCCCAGATGGCAACGTTAAGATAGGAGCTGTGGTCAACCTCTTCTTCAGCTCATCAAAGGCAGCCTGACACTCCTCGGTCCATATGAACTCCTCGTCTTTTCTGGTGAGTCTAGTCATCGACTCTGCAATCCGAGAGAAGTCCGGGACGAACTTTCGATAATAGCCTGCTAGACCCAAAAAGCTCCGAATCTCAGTGACTGAGCTCGGTGTGGACCAAGGCTCAACTGCAGAAATCTTCTTCGGGTCCACGATATCCTATGCTCGGTCACAACTTGACCCAAGAACTCCGCCTGCTTCAGGAAGAACTCATATTTTGATAGCTTCCCATACAACTGCTCCTTCCTAAGAGTCTCGAGCATAATCCGCAGATGTTCTTCGTGCTCCTCCGACGTCTTCGAGTAGATCAAGATGTCATCTATGAAGACCACCACGAACTTGTCAAGGTACTGATGGAATGCCTTATTCATCAAGTTCATGAATACCGTTGGAGCGTTGGTCAACCCAAATGGCATAACAGTGAACTCGAACTGGCCGTACCGAGTTCGAAAAGTCATCTTCGAAATATCCTCCTTCTTCACCTTCATCTGATGGTAACCGGACCTCAAGTCTATCTTCGAAAATACCTTCGTGCCGCTCAACTGATCGAACAAATCGTCAATCCTTGGCAATGTATACTTGTTCTTGATAGTGAGGTTATTGAGCACTCTGTAGTCGATACACATGCGTACCGTCCTATCTTTCTTCGGTACAAATAGAACAGGTACGCCCCAAGGTGAAGAACTGGATCGGATGAATCCCTTGTCCTGCAGCTCATCGACTTGCTTCTTCAGTTCTGCCAACTCGCTGTTGTTGATCCTATAGACATGCTGCGAGACAGGATCAACGCCCGGTACCAAGTCTATAGAGAACTCAACATCCTTGTCTGGCGGCATTTCTGGCAACTCATCAGGGAAAACATCCAAGAATCCTGCTATCAGTGGATGTGGCAATTCCTGCCCCGACAACATAGCTCCACAAAAACCATCTCCTGGCTCAGCTGCTCCTCTGGCGAATTCAAACTCTCGCTCTTCCGACGGTCTAAACAAAACTCTGCCTCCACTACAGTCTATACTAGTATGGTGCCTGCTCAACCAATCCATACCGAGTACCATATCGTAGCTCGGAAGGGGCATTACGAGAAAGGACGCACTCAAATCCCGGCCTCCCAGTATAACTTTCCGCCCCTTGCAAATATTATTGACCAGGATAATGCCTCCCCCGGTCATAATCTTACAAGTCCTACTCAGTAGTTCAGCAATAATATAGTATCTAAGTACAAAAGAGACAGATATAAAACTCTATGTAGCACCAGAGTCAAATAAAGCTAATGCAAGAAAGGAATCGAGAAGAACAAAACCTGCTACCACATCTACAATGGGCTCGGCCTCTTCGACAGCCAAAGCAAACGCTCTACCCTGAGGTACACCCCTTTGCTGCTGGTGCTGGGCAAAATGTTGCTGCTGAGTCGAAAGCGGCAGACCCCTCGGCTGAACGGCAGGTCCTGGTGGAGCTCTAGCAGGAGGTGCTCTGTCCTGATCTCCCCGAGCTGGGCGAGTAGGACAATCCTTCAACTGGTGATCGGGCACACCACGGAATAGACAAACGCCCAATCTCTTCCTGCAGACCTCTTGGGTGTGCCCCGGCTTTCCACAAAAAGCATAATATGGAATCTACTTCTGCCCCTGCTGATACTGTGCACATACTGGTGTCTGGTGCTGCTGATGCTGTTGATGGTGGAACGGCCTCTGCTGAGTCTAAGGACGCTTGGCCGATCCTGCACTAGAACCAACACCCATAGCATCGCTGTTCCTCTTGGGCCTGAGACCCAAGTCCTCCTCTGCAATCTGAGCGTGTACCAGAATATCCTCAAAGGTCGTAGTACGACGCCCAGACGTGCGAGATCTGACGACGTGATTCAGGCACCTCCTGAACTGGCGGGCCTTCTCTCCAGCATCCTGAACCATGCCCGGGGCGAATCGGCTCAGAGGAAAGAACTCTGCCGCGTACTCGTCCACAGACATGTTCCCTTGCACAAGTCCTACAAACTGGCCTTCCAGTGCACTAAGAGCTACATCAGGAAAGAATTTCTCATTGAATAGTCTCTTGAAGTTCTCCTATGTTAAGCCCGGCACTGACACGCGAGGATCTGTGCGGTACCAAGTCAGAGCAATATCAAAGAACTGACTCGCTGTTTCTGACACCCACAGGCTCTACAGAACTTGTGCTAACCCCAGGTTCCACTCAGCATCCTCTAGCCAATCATTGGCATACAGGATCCCTTCTGTTCCCTTGATTTCCCCATGAATCATCTTCTTGAAATCTACCACGGAGCCAGGCTTCACCTGCTGCTGCTGTGGCTGCTGGACGAAGCGCCCTGAGTCTAAATTGCAGTCACATTCTCTATAGTGGCGAGTGCTAACTGATGCGCATTCTACATGCTCTGCCTCATAATCTCTGTATGTCGCTGTGATGCTTCAGCCTGTGCTCGTTGTACCTCTACCATCTGTTGTAAGAGCGCAAACATCTGAGTGACATCGGTCGATAATAGAGGTAGAGGTGGAAGAGGATCTGACTGAACAAGAACAGGCCTCTGAATTATGTGATTGAGTAAGTCCTATCATAACCTAGGACCTATTTCCTAATAGCAGACTCGTAATTAGTACTCTAGATCGAGCACCATTACGAAATCATACTAGTTGCGACTCAGACCTGCATGGGCCACCATAAAAACGTGTCACGACCCGTACCCTGTTTAGGGCACGAGCACGTGGGTACGTCCAGCCTACGCCGCAGTATCGACGGTAAAACGCTGTAAGGTCATTTAGAACAATACAACATCTAAGACATAATAATATAACCTGTCATCTCCGCACGGAAGAATATAATCACAACTCAATCACATATTTTTAAGGAAGATAAGCACGATGTTAAAATAAAGATAAAGATGAAATAAATAGTCTGAAATAGTGCTGAGTCACAAATCACAAGGTCAGAATCTAAAGACATAACACAGATCCCAAATACTACTATAAGTCTCAATGTATCAAACTGAAAGATAGTCCAGACAAATCTAACACACATCTAAGTCACTACAAGCGGTACATCCTCTATGGGCACCGAATCCTCAGGCTGTTCCTGGTCGTAGGCTCCATCTATGCCAAACCAATAGTAGGTCGGACAATCAGCATCTAAATCCTCTGAAAAACAATGAAGGTTATCCTGTCAGGATATGAGCAAGTACAAACACTAACATCAGTTCCATGTGAATTGACAAATACTATAATAGACAATTATAATGAAATACAAGATAGAATATCAAACTGGAAGTAAAACTATATAAAGTACTTAATAGCATATCATGGGTGAGATGTAAGGTAAAACTGGAATAAGCAGTAAATATAAACTGATGTATGATGTAAACCTGTAAAGTAAGTGCCATGATTAATTAGAGAGTTATGTGATCGGCTTGGTTCAGGATCAGGTTGTTCCATTTGACCGGCTATGCACAAGTAGTATATAGGGATCAGGGCGGCCAAAATGGAAAGCTATGTACAAGTAGTATAAGGTCAGGCTACACCCTACATGTGGTGAGGGTGGAGCTATGCACAAGTAATAAACAAGTGGGGTAATGATCACATAACTACTAATAACTTCCCATCCCCGAGTAGTATAATTGATCCAGACATAACACGTTATGACACAGGATTCGAAGAGCAGGGGGCCAACCTACTCCTAAATTGGTGTCTATACAAGTACAGGAAATAATATCGAACAATGTACTCATATACCAGGTAAACCGAAAATGACATCTCATGACGAGATTCAATATATACTAGTCCGTATATCCTCGTGTCAAGAATCAAGTATAACACTAAAACTGAATCGGATATAGTAGATATCAAAGCAATGAAAACTATCAGATCATGTACTTGCCTGTTGTCCGAAGCTGAGGAATCCATACCACTAATCAAATGAGCCACGAAGGTCAACTCGCACAAAAGTCTCCTAATGCTGAAACAGACATTACCAACGTTCTTAGAATGGTCAAATTAGCTAGAAACGTCTACCCATAAGTCCAATTCTGGATATAGGGGCAAAATGATAATTTCGAACAAAAGCGATGTCCGCCGTTGGACCCGCTTTGTACCGAAATACGTGCCGGTAACTACGATCTCTAAAGTCAACAAACTATATGTCTATAGATCCGATTTGACGAGACGAACCCAAACGTATGTCCAAAGTTAGATTTCGGTGGTCCGTGCACAAATTCGCCCGTTGGATCGGGTAGCGGGCCCGCCAAAATAGCGTCCCGGTCGACCGTCTCAGAATCGGACCAAACTTGGCGTACAGGACCAGAAAAATGATACGGTTCTGTTGGCGCAAGTTTCGACTTGAGATGACGAACGTGCATGAAATAATTGGCAAATTCGCAAAATAGTCGAAACGGGATATCTCGACGGATACGCACTGATTTCGTCGCGCACACGCAGCAAAATCGAGTTTCGTCGAATCCCACACATCGACAACATCCGTACGCGCCTTTCGATGCCGACGGGTTGCGACCACGTCGTCCGGATTGACGGGACGGATCGCCTATCGGGAAAAATTTCTAAAATTCGGGTTTTCGGAACACTATTTTTCCTGATTTTGGAAATCAGTTTCCGAAACGTACTGTCCATGAAAACATCAACTAAAATATGTTCCACGGAGCCCTATAGGTTGTCTATAAGTCCCTTCAGACATATTTTTGAATCGGTCGAAGGATCGGTGAGAAATTGCCTCCAAAAACAGTATTTCGGGTTCCTAAATCTGTCCATTTCTGCGTGGTTTTTCGAAAACTTTACGACGAGTGTCTGGACAGCAAGGTTTGTAACGGCCAAATCTATCTAATGGGACTCCTAGAGGGTCATATCGGCTCTCTACAGAAACCTACGGATCTCGATTTGATCGAACGTGCACAAAGATACGAGCATGGGAAGATGGGTACCTGAAATTGGGTTTCTGACTGTACGCACGTGTGTGCGCACGCTTCTCCGGCGATGCACGGCCGGCCTCCGGCGTGTCAGAGGCGTCGGGGTCGACGTTGGGGTGAGTGCTGGGTTGGGGGTGGCTCTGGGTTTGAGAATCTATCTCTCTCTCTCACTAAATCGAGAGTTTAAGAAGTTGGGTTTCGGTTATGAACGGAAGGAATGCGAAGAGGAAAAGGCTCGGCTGGTTTTGCTGTGGGTGTGCTCACGTGTGTGTGTGCTGTGTGTTTGCTTTGTTAGCTTAGCTTTCATTGTTTGCTTTGATTTTGACTTTCTTTGTTATGATTTTGACTTCTTTTTTTATTTATTCTTTCTTTATTTCCTTTTATACTTCCATACTTTATATATATATATATATATATATATATATATATATATATATAATATGTATGTATGTATACACACTTACATATGTATGTATGTATGTATGTATGTATGTATACACATACACACTTACATCAATTTATATATACATACTTATATTCATCCATATATATACATATTATATATTATATACATACATATTTATATGTATATAAAACCAACCACATTATTTATATTTTTAATATATTTAATTTCCTTTATATATAAATATCCCATAAAATAAAATAAATACTAAACAAAAATTTCTAAATTTATTTCTAAAATAAACTAAATATTTTATATTATATATTTATTAAATATATTAAAGTTTTTATAAATAAAAACTCAATTAAATATGTATATATCTATATCAATAAAATACCTATTTAACTAATAATGTAAAAACACTAACAATAATATTTTAAATAATATTAAAATAACAAAATAATATAAATGACCAAATTAGCCCTATTTAGAAAAGTGGGGGGTGACAACTTTCCAGACAGAGTATTTTTTTCTTCTTTCTTTCATCAAAACCCTAGTTTTCTTCCATGGCCCCCAAAAAGCCGAGAGCTCCTAGGGTTCCCAAGGCCGGCTAGGCGAGCATAAGCAAGGCCAAGGGAAAGCGACCGGTGTCTAAGGCTGTTGATATCGATGATTCTTCAGTCGCTGACGTCATCACGTCCGTGGACATGCGACCAGCTGTTGCGAGTGGGTGTTTGAAAATCATATATAGTTGGCCCCGATTGCTGATGCGCATGAGCGCTAATTCTCGGAGTAGTGTCTTGAAGATGTGTTAAAGCTTTATCTGCCGATGCGCATGGTTGCTGCTTTCGAAGTGGCGACTATAAGATTGCTAAGGCTTTAGCTGATGCACAATGTCACTAAATACTGCATGCGTGGATGCTTGCTAGCTGATTTGCAGTACCATTAAAAGAAGTATCTGGGCAGATGCTTGCTAGCTGATGTGCAGTGCTATTATAAAGTGCCTGCGCAGATGCTCGTTAACTGATGCACAGTGCTACTGTAAAGTGCATGCGCAGATGCTTGCTAGCTAATGCGCAGTGCTACTAAAAAAATGCCTGCACAGATGCTTTTTTGCAAGCAAATACTTAGAATTTTCTTCCAACTTTCGTTTGCTTCATGCACAGTTTTCGTGCCTATGCCTCTCTTTGACGAGATCCTCTTGGACTCATCAGTCTGCTCACTAGGCATAAATGTCGACGAGGCCCTTGTTAACCCTGCCAAGAGTGATCACCCGAGGCCAACCAGAGGGGCGACTGGACATGATACGTGCACAACAGCATGCCTACTTCCATCGTATGATGGATTGAGGCAAATTAACAACCGTCATGGACTCCATGGTTGAAATGATAAAGCCTAATTTCCTCTTTGGTGACAAGCTAGTCTTGAAAGAGGCCAACCTTCTTAAGCTCAAAGAGGATTGGTATTTTGAGAATGACGGCCTTGGTTTGTATGTTCTAGCGACCGATCGGCACCTCCCGCTCTCGGTTTTCTATTACTTTGCCGAGAAGCGGCCCATGGAGTGGAATCTAACCCCGACTCAGGGGGGTTAATGATGGGTCTCTTTAAGGTGGATACACACTCTAAGAGGAAGGACACTTTCAAGTGTGTCCGTGATGGTGTGTCGAATACTTTGCCGATACTGCTCCCCGGCCATCTTGTAACGCTCCAGTCCCAAAATACGTAGGACTAGGAACGTAGACATGCCAGCTGTATTCATACAAAATATACTCCAATATATGGAAGCCTCGTATAAATACATAAGCTGTAAAATGCAGTAGAACCATAACTAATCTCATCCACACAGAATAAATGAATAAAAGATATCATATAATGAGAATGAATTTGTCTTGATACAATATGTTGGACGGAGACAAATCTACTACCAACAAATAAGGAAAAGTACATAGAAATGAAATGAGTGGCGAGCGAAGCGAAGACGATCCAAATGCAATCATCCTCGAAGAAATAGCGAAGATCACGGCTAGAGCTAGAACACCTGCGAAAGACAAGAGCACACACCTGGAGAGATAACCAGGTCCTCAGAGGGACGTAACAAGACACATAATATCATGCCATATAAACTGAATAAATATTGCTCAAATAAATAAGTAAATCGAATTATAACATGTTCCAATACGCACCTACTGAACGAGCGTACCATCCCCCTAACCAAACAAGGACAGGAGATGGTAAACTAATTCACGGTAACGTATCTTCCCATGCTATGAATCCAATATGGTATCCGGACCCCAACAAGATTCAATACCTTCTCATCGAAGTAGTAAGTCACACCTACAACCAAATAAGGACAAGATGTGACGAACTAATTTGCGACAAGTTATTGTTCCAAGCCACGTTCAGATACAAGTACCCAAACCAAAAGTACTGTACCTAACGGATAAAGGTTCCTAACAGTTCTAAGTGAAATGTAGTTAAGAACAATCCTTCCTACGCATGGGCCCTGGCAGAATAGGATCGGCGTAGTCCCCCCCTGGGCACCAGAGGCCCCATCAGTAAGAGCATGACGTTCCGCAGAATCGTCAGTGGTCGTCAGTAATCATGGATAATCTGACCCGCATCTCCGTCGGAGCTCACGGGTTACAAAAGGGAAAGTGCATCGAAGCCCATACGCTAAGGAATTGTCCTCCCCGCCCAATGCCTACTATGTTGTATCCACAACATTAACCTCTATAACCGCTAAGTCAAACTAGCATGCAACCTCTATTAGCGGTTATTCCTATCGCACGGCTTGTACGTACTGGTGGCCAGCCAATCACGCACTTCCGTGTTCTACATGCGACTCACATCTTCGTGGTACAACGTGTCAAGGCCATGAATGCAACACACAAAGGTGGTCCCTTAAATCTAGGTTTAATGTGTAAGAAAAATAATACATAGTAGAAAAAATGAACAGTAAGTTCTAACAGGTTATGCCATGTATCACAGTTTATTTTGTATAAAAAAAAATAATGAACAATGCATGAAATATGAGCTAAAATAAGTAAACAGCAAATGGCAAGGTGTCTTGCCTGGTAAGGCTCCTGGTGTGCTGCGATGATCAAGGTGGCACGATCTGCGACTTCGGTGTAACAACTACACAAGGTGACCTCTGATGGTGGCACGGACAGTTCCATCGGGTCCAGGACGGTCAATTTAGTTAGGATGGACATAATGAAGGTACGGAGTTGGCTAGGGTATAGGGAGAATGGGATTGGTCATGGAAAGGAGAAAAGTCAAGAATAATATATATACGATTTTTAGAAAACTAAATACTTAAAGATATATTTACTAGTAAAACAAAATGTTGGAAAACAGAGGAGTGAATAGATTTAGGCTACAACCCAAAGTTTGTATTGACATTCTTTATAATAGAAACTAAACTTCATAAACACGATGTTTCAAATAATTATTCGAAAATATTAATAACTTATTTAGGCCAAAACCATATCTTTGTCAAATACATTTATATACAAATAATTCGAGAAAATACTTTAGAGTCCAAATTTACTTTTGAAATTAGCTAGAACATATTTGTAAAATTTTCTATAATGATAAAATAATGCAAGTAATAATATTTAGCAAGACAAAAAATAATAATAATGAAAATAACAATAGTAATAATAATAATAATTACTAGTGTTGATGTTGTTAATAAATAATAATATAACATCCATAAATTTCTAGTACTGTAACACATGGAAAGCAATAGAATAATATGTAGTACTACTTATAACTTAAACACAAAAACCAAAACAAAACAAAAAAAACAAAGAAAGAAAACTGTTTAATAAATAATAATAATAATAGTAATAATAATTATAATAATAATATTAATGGTAATGATAATGATAATAATAATAATAATAATAATAATAAATAATAAATAAAAATAAAAAAATAGCACAGAAAGGTCGTTCTCCTCTTTCGAGGAGAACATAACTTAGTAAAAGAAAAAAAAACAGAAGAAAGAGATTAGAGGGAGAGGGAGGAGAGGAAGAGAGAGAGAAAGGGGGAGAGTGAGGAAAGAGAGGCGGCGCGGGGGTTTGATCAAAGGGGTGAGCGGGTCAGGTCGAGTAGGCGGACGGCTCGTCGGCCGGCGATGGAGGCGGATGGGGGTTTCCGGCGTGAGGGTTTGCCGGGGTGGAGCAAGAGGCGGCGAGGGCTGGAGAGGAGCGAGAGGAGCGGGGGATTTGGCCCGGACTGCGCGCGGAGCGGCGGGGGTTTTGAGGAGAGGGTGGCGGAGGCGGTTCGCCGCGGGGCAGGCTGCGGTTGGAGCTGATGGTGGTCGGCGCGCGGTGGCGCGCACGGCGGGCGGCGACGTCTCGCGGAGGAGTACATAGCCTGTGCCAAAGATCGGCACAGTCGGTGGACGACGGGCTTCTTCTCTGCGCCGGGACTGGCCAGCGCAGAGCGCGAGCTCGCCGAGGCGCTGGTCGAAGGTGGCGGTCGGGCATTGGCTGCTAGGACGAGGGTCTCTGGTCGTCGGAGGGGCGACCCGGTCACCGGCTCGGCCACCGCCGAGGCAGGTGAGCGTTTACTGTTTATGGTGGTGGTGATGGTTTTACTTTCTATTTCTTGTCTCCATGGGGTGGTCGATTGGGTTGGGTTTGGTGCTGGCTGGTGGTGATGGTGTTGTCGATGGGGGGCATGGTTATTCTGGCAGTGACGGTGTGTTTAGTGGACGGGAAGCCGAGAGTCGAGGAGGCTGGGAGAGAGGTTGGAAATACAGACGGGTTGTCGGGGATGGGGATGATGGTAGTCGTGGTCGAGAGGGGAGGTCATAGGTTTTAGGATTTTATATATTATTGTGTCGGGAAGTGTCCACACGGGAAAAATTGTACATGTACAAAGAATGGAATAAGAGAGTCACCGGGGTCGGACCCTAGGCCGTCACGGCTGACACGAGGATGGATGGAACACCGACACGAGCACGCACGTTGTGGTGGAGAAAATTGTGGAGGAATTAATAAAAAAAAGTTGGAGGAGTACCTGCCTATTTATAGGATGTGAGAATTTCCAATTAGATAAGAATTAGGATTCCTTTAAACCCAATTTAGATATTTAATTTAAAAGCAATCAATCCAAACCCAAATCCAAATCCAAATCTAATTTAATCAAATCAAATTCTCTTAGTTTAAAATCAAATCAATTGCAATAGATATTAGTTTACTATTTAAATGTATCCATGGAATCAAATCAAATTTAATCTTCACAATAATTTCGAAATATATTTTTCCAAATTATTAATAATAATTTCGATAATTACATTATATTTTTAAATATCTTTGAATAATAAACTATTAATATTAATAAATCTCGAAAATTATATTTTTATTTAAAATAGACTAATAAATAATTTCGAAATAATATTATGCGAATAATGCATACATGATTATGCTTTTCCTAGTATACAATAAAAATATTAATTATTCTTAATAATTGCATAAATGAAGGCTTTTAGTAAATAAATAACAACTTGGTAGATAGTAAAATAATTATTGCATATATTATTTTGAAACTATAAAATAATAAATAAAATATTTTCTAAAATATGTACTCGCACATATTCGCACTAATCGAGCAAAATAAAATTTCGTGCGCGACGTAAAATACGACTATGCGACGTACAATACAAATTTAAACCAGTACCAAATTTAATAATAAAAATAGTAGAAATTTAGGAGTTTTACATCCTACCCAACTTAAAAGAATTTCGTCCCTCGAATTAAGAATTTGTAGGGGTAGAAGACACAAGGGGGTATCGATGGGGAACACGATAACAAAATCATACCGTAAGAAATCGCGATCTAGATCATAGGAAAGTATACGGTGTGTCACGGGTAATGAATGAGGTCACGATTAAGAGAACGAAATAGATTCGCTTAAATTAACGATTAGAGGGTCTTGATAGGGCCGAGTAGTTTAGGATAAAGATCTAACAATATCGAGTGAGAATGGTCATAGCCGATAGGAAGATAGAGGAAGTTCTAGTATAACACCTTCGTCCCTCTAAAATAGGTGAAGGCGAAAACAATAGAGTTCAAAGGAGCGTTATCGAATACGAATACGGATTCAAGGACGACCGAAAATTTTAAAAGGAGTTGCCAAGGCAGTCGCGGATGGGACTCTAGAGGACAAGTTTAGCTATGTCCCCATCCACGTAGAACGACAATAAAGCGAACCAAAGTGCACTCGGTTTCAGACCATCATGCATCGGTTCTGATTAGACCATATATTAGTGGACATGCCCAAATACAATGTCTTGAAACAAGCTTGATAAAAGAATAAGCTTGCAAAAACTAGGCTACATTAGCATCATTAGCAAGGATAAAAACATAGGCACGAGATTTAAGATTGAAAGAAAGCAGAATGATTCTAAGTCATATCCTGTGTTGGTCTCTATACAGTCTCCTATAGTTTTGTCCAAGTCCTTGGTTGACTAATGTTAGTCTTCTAAATTCTAGAATCTAAGTAGACTTGCTAAGATAGGTCGCAAGGACAAAGGGTTGCTAGGTCATAAGCATTCTACCCAACTTAAAGAATTAAACTAACGGTTTTGGGACAACTAACTAGTAGGGTCAATCTCTAGCAAGCACGAAAGGAAGATAAGAATAGGGATGGAAGAAACAAGCAAGATGCAATTGATGAGTCAAACGGTAGATACATCAGGAAAGAGTCAAGTATTGGTGAGATCATAGACTTAAGCGATTAGAGGGTCTTGATAGGGCCGAGTAGTTTAGGATAAAGATATAACAATATCGAGTGAGAATGGTCATAGCCGATAGGAAAGATAGAGGAAGTTCTAGTATACACCTTCGTCCCTCTAAAATAGTGAAGGCGAAAACAATAGAGGTTCAAAGGAGGCGTTATCGAATACGAATACGTGATTCAAGGACGACCGAAAATTTTAAAAGGAGTTGCCAAGCAGTCGCGGATGGGACTCTAGAGACAAGTTTAGCTATGTCCCCATCCACGTAGAACGACAATAAAGCGAACCAAGTGCACTCGGTTGATCAGACCATCATGCATCGGTTCTGATTAGACCATATTTAGTGACATTCCCAAATAACATATGTCTTGAACAAGCTTGATAAAAGAATAAGCTTGCAAAAACTAGGCTACATTAGCATCATTAGTCAAGATGATAAAAACATAGGCACGAGAGATTTAAGATTGAAAGAACAGAATATTCTAAGTCATATCCTGTGTTGGTCCTCTATACAGTCGTCCTATAGTCTTCTTGTCCAAGTCCTTGGTTGACTAGATGGGTTAAGGTCTTCTAAATTCTAGAATCTAAGTAGACTTGCTAAGATAGGTCGCAAGGACAAAGGGGTTGCTAGGTCATAAGGCATTCTACCCAACTTAAAGAATTAAACTAACGGTGTTTTGGGACAACTACTAGTAGGGTCATCTCTAGCAAGCACGAAAGGAGATAAATAGGGATGGAAGAAAACAAGCAAGATGCAATTGATGAGTCAAACGTAGATAAAATCAAGGAAGAGGTCAGTATGTGGATGAGATCATAGACTTCTAATCCATACGCAGGCTTGCTTGGTACGGTAAGTAACCAAACAATTTATCTTGACCTGCATGGGCCCCAAAAAAATATGTAACGCCCCAGTCCCAAAATACGTAGCTAGAACGTAGACATGCCAGCTGTATTCATACGAAGTATACTCCAATATATGGAAGCCTTGTATAAATACATAAGCTGTAAATGCAGTAGAACCATAACTATCTCATCCACACAGAATAAATGATAAAAGATATCATATAATGAAATGAATTTGTCTTGATACATATGTTGGGCGGAGACAAATCTACTACCAACAATAAGGAAAATACATAGATAAAATGAGTGGCGAGCGAAGCGAAGACGATCCAAATGCAATCATCCTCGAAGAAATAGCAAGATTACGGCTAGAGCTAGAACACCTGCGAAAGACAAGAGCACACACCTGAGATAACCAAGTCCTCAGAGGGACGTAATAGACACATAATATCATGCCATATAAACTGAATAAATATTGCTCAAATAAATAAGTAAATCGAATTATAACATGTTCCAATACGCACCTACTGAACGAGCGTACCATCCCTCCAACCAACAAGGACAGGAGATGGTAACTAATTCACGGTAACGTATCTTCCCATGCTATGAATCCAATATGGTATCCGGACCCCAACAAGGTTCAATACCTTCTCATCGAAGTAGTAAGTCACACCTACAACCAAACAAGGACAAGATGTGACGAACTAATTCGCGACAAGTTATTGTTCCAAGCCACGGTCAGATACAAGTACCCAAACCAAAAGTACTCGTACCTAACGTAAAGGTGCCTAACCATTCTAAGTAAAATGTAGTTAAGAACAATCCTTCCTACGCATGGGCCCTGGCTGAATAGGATCGGCGTAGTCCCCCCTTAGGCACCAGAGGCCCCATCAATAAGAGCATGACGTTCCGCAGAATCGTCAGTGGCCGTCAATAATCATGGATAATCTGACCCGCGTCTCCGGCGGAGCTCACGGGTTACAAAAGAGAAAGTGCATCGAAACCCATACGCTAAGGAATTGTTCTCCCCCCCAATGCCTACTATGTGTATCCACAACATTAACCTCTATAACCGCTAAGTCAAACTAGCATGCAACCTCTATAGCGGTTTTTCTATCGCACGGCTTGTACGTACTGGTGGCCAGCCAATCAAGCACTTCTGTTTACATGCGACTCACATCTTCGTGGTACAACGTGTCAAGGCCATGAATGCAATACACAAAGGTGGTCCCTTAAATCTAGTTTTAATGTGTAAGAAAAATAATACATAGCAGGAAAATGAACAGTAAGTTCTAACAGGTTATGCCATGTATCACAGTTTATTTTGCATAAAAAATAATAAACAATGCATGAAATATGAGCTAAAATAAGTAAACAAAATGGCAAGGTGTCTTGCCTGGTAAGGCTCCTGGTGTGCTGCGATGATCAAGGTGGCACGATCTGCGACTTCGGTATAACAACTACACAAGGTGACCTCTGATGGTGGCACGGACAGTTCCATCGGGTCCAGGACGGTCAATTTAGTTAGGATGGACATAATGAAGGTATGGAGTTGGCTAGGATATATGAGAATGGGATTGGTCATGGAAGAAAAAAGTCAAGAATAATATATATACATTTTAGAAAACTAAATACTTAAAGATATATTTACTAGTAAACAAAAATGTTGGAAAACAGAGGAGTGAATAGATTTAGGCTGCAACCCAAAGTTTGTATTGCCATTCTTTATAATAGAAACTAAACTCATAAACACGATGTTTCAAATAATTATTCGAAAATATTAATAACTTATTAGGCCAAAACCATATCTTTGTCAAATACATTTATATACAAATAATTCGAGAAAATACTTTATAGTCCAAATTTACTTTTGAAATTAGCTAGAACGTATTTTTAAAATTTTCTAAAATGATAAAATAATGCAAGTAATAATATTTAGCAAGACAAAAATAGTAATAATAAATAACGTAGTAATAATAATAATTACTAGTGTTGATGTGTTAATAATATAATATAACATCCATTAATTTCTAGTACTGTAACACATGGAAAGCAAGAATAATATGTAGTACTACTTATAACTTAACACAAAAATCAAAACAAAACAAAAAAAACAAAGAAAAAAACTGTTTAATAAAATAATATAATAGTAATAATAATTAATAAATACTAATGGTAATGATAATGATAAATAATAATAATAATAATAATAAAAATAAAAATAAAAAAATAGCACAGAAAGGTCGTTCTCCTCTTTCGATGAGAACAGAACTTAGTAAAGAAAAAAATAGAAGAAGAGATTAGAGGAAAGGGAGTGAGGAAGAGAGAGAGGAGGGAGAGTGAGGAAAGAGGCGGCGCGGGGGTTTGATCGGAGGGGTGAGCGGGTCAGGTCGAGTAGGCGGACGGCTCGTCGGCCGGCGACGGAGGCGGATGGGGGTTTCGGCGTGAGGGTTTGCCGGGACGGAGCAAGAGGCGGCGAGGGCTGGAGAGGATGAGAGGAGCGGGGGATTTGGCCGAACTGTGCGCGGCGCGGTGGGGGTTTTGAGGAGAGGGTGGCGGAGGCTGTTCACCGCGGGGCAGGGTACGGCGGAGCTGATGGTGGTCGTGCGCGGTGGCGCGCACGGCGCGGCGGCGTCTCGCGGAGGAGTACAGAGCCTGTGCCAGAGATCGGCACAGTCGGTGGACGACGGGCTTCGTCTGCGCCGGGGACTGGCCAGCGCAGAGCTCGCCGGAGCGCTGGTCGAAGGTGGAGGTCGGGCATTGGCTACTAGGGCGAGGGTCTCTGGTCGGGAGGGGACCCGGTCACCGGCTCGGCCACCGCCGAGGCAGGTGAGCGTTTACTGTTTATGGTGGTGGTGATGGTTTTACTTTCTATTTCTTGTCTCCATGGGGTTCGATTGGGTTGGGTTTGGTGCTGGCTGGTGGTGATGGTGTTGTTGATGGTGGGGGCGATGGTTATTCTGGCAGTGACGGTGGTGTTTGGTAGAGGGGAAGTCGAGAGTCGAGGAGGCTGGGAGAGAGGTTGGAAATGCAGACGGGTGTCGGGAGATGGGGATGATGGTAGTCGTGGTCGAGAGGGGAGGTCATAGGTTTTAGGATTTTATATATTATTGTGTCGGAGAAGTGTCCGACAAGGGAAAAATTGTACATGTACAAAGAATGGAATAAGAGAGTCACCGGGGTCGGACCCGAGGCCGTCACGGCTGACACGAGGATGATGGAACACCGACACGAGCACGCACATTGTGCTGGAGAAAATTATGGAGGAATTATAAAAAAAAGTTGGAGGAGTACCTGCCTATTTATAGGATGTAGGAATTCCTAATTAGATAAGAATTAGGATTCCTTTAAACCCAATTTAGTTATTTAATTTTAAAGCAATCAAATCCAAATCCAAATCCAAATCCAAATCCAAATCTAATTTAAATCAAATCAAATTATCTTAGTTTAAAATCAAATCAATTTCAAATATAGATATTTTTACTATTTAAATGTATCCATGGAATCAAATCAAAATTTAAATCTTCACAATAATTTCGAATATATTTTTCCAAAATTATTAATAATAAATTTTGAAAATTACATTAATTTTTTAAATATCTTTGAATAATAAATTATTAATATTAATAAATCTCGAAAATTTTTTTTATTTAAAATAGACTAATAATAATTTCAAAATATATGTATGCACGAATAATGCATACATGATTATGCTTTTCCTAGTATACAATAAAAATATTAATTACTCTTAATAATTGCATAAATGAAGGCTTTTAGTAAATAAATTAACAACTTGGTAATGATAGTAAAATAATTATTGTATATTATTTTGAAACTATAAAATAATAAAATAATATTTTTCTAAAATATGTACGCTCGCACATATTCGCACTCGTCGAGCAAAATAAAATTTCGTGCGCGACGTAAAATACGACTATGCGACGTACAATACAAAATTTTTAAACCAGTACCAAATTTAATAAATTAAAATAGTAGAAATTTAGGGGTTTTACACATCTGCTTAGTGATTTTACCTCGGTTGTTATCCGTTTGGGGCTTCTCTTTTTGCCAACCGACTTCTAGCGGTGAAACATATACCCAAATACCTTCAAGGTCGAAGGTTGGATCCATCCTGAGACTAAATGGCGCGAGCTGACCCAATGGATTTTGGGAAAGTACAAGGCGGAGCTGAGGCTATTGGCTCGTGCCATGCCATAAGGGCCACCAAGCATGGTATGGAAGTTATCAATCAGCCCCTGTTCTAGGCATTGCTGGAGCTGTGTAACTACCCATACTGGGACCTTCTACACTCCGGGAAGACAGATGTGGTTAGCCCTTCATAGAGTATACCATTTCGAAGCTTCCTTGGGGAGAAAAGCCGTACGAAGAATATACTCCTAGCAAAGAGGAGTTCATGGGGTTAGAGAACATATCCCGAAATGATGGCAACGTATAAAGAACTGCTTTGCCATCATTAGGTGAGCATACGCCAGGATTTTCTGAAGATTCAGCCGTACATTTCCGCTTGAAGAAGCTACATATTTACACAACGTCCGTCAAAACTGGACCAAGTCCACTTTACCACTCGTAGGGCGTATACCACAGATGAGGTTAAGGCTATAATGATCGAGACGAAGGTGTCAGGTCCTTGGTAGATGCTGAGGGGAATCCCACCTCTATAGTCCACACTACTTTTGCCAAAACTTGACTTCCTTGAGCCCGAAAGCGGCGCTTTCTGCTTTTATAATGATATGGTTGCGGAAGGCCATAGTTTCTGGAGGTTCTGGATTCGTGGGGCGAGTGACTCGGGATCTCATCATGCCATCCGTGAAGCTGGTCTTTGGTCATCTGCTGGCTTTGCTCCCCCATGGTGTAATACTTTGCGAGGCTTACGGGATCTCTTGCAGAAGATAATAGAGCGTCATGGGGGAGACAACGAGTTTCCTCGGGCTGAACTCCCTTGCTACTACCTGATGGCTTGGTTAGCACTACATCGCCCAGGTTTGATAGCCCCTAACACTATCGAAGGTTATGAGGAGGTGATGCCACCCTGCTTAACTATCGCCAGGCAAAGTGGCTCCATCAAGGCGTTCCCGTCTATAGATTGGTGGGGTCGTTTGGATGGTTACAACTTCAGCAGGACCTCGCCCCCTTACAGAGGCTTTCTTATAGACGATCAGCTAGTGGCCGAGGTGGGGTAACGACCTAACTCGCGGCGCTTTCCATTGGCTGTAGTCCATCCGTCCCTCGTACATGGTGTACCGAAATCAGAATCGGGTGTTCCTGGAGCCCTATTTGTCGAGTTGTTTTGTACGATAGTTCAATTTCAGCCAGCCAATGATAGACAACCAGAACCTCAGCCTGGTTATAAGGGAAGTCTGCTAGATGGCGCTCGTGTGTGGTGTTATTATAATGCGGGTGTACCGGAGCAAGTTTTACAATCCCTGCGGTCCGAGGGGAAACCCATATCTTGTACTCCGTCGTGAAGTTCTAGTGCGCAGGAACAACTTCTTATCGGGCTATGATTGAGAACGGAGTCTAATTAAGGGGACAAAGCTAGAGGCCAATCAATTGGTCCTCAAGCATCTCTGAGAGCTTCCATCCTCGGGTGCTAGGACTTCAGATGGGTCTAGTGCCTCCTGGGAAGAAAGAAAGACGAGGCACCTTTGAACACTCCGTCGAAGCGTCAGGCCCCTTTGGAGGTGAATCCTCCACCTCCTAAGAGAGTCAAGCGTACTGCACATAAGCAGAGCGGACCTGTGCGATGATCTTCACCGTGGGAGAAGAATCCACCTACTGAGCCTTCCTCACAGGTACGAGCCAGTCTTTTATTTGGCTTCATCTCAAGTATTCTACTCATTGTTGTTTGTTTGTACAGGCAAAGAGACTGTCGAGGCAATCGGAGAGAGAGACGCCCGACTGCGAGCCTGAAATTCTCAGGAAACTTCTTAAGGAACCTCCTTCTAGGGTGCCCCTTCAGGTGTCGCTGCGTCCGATGGTTAGGGTTACCATCCCTTTACCGACCGAAGGTCCTCTTTTGAGGAGAGGAGAAGAGATTTATTCTACCGCAGGCCCTCGACTGTCGAGGTACCTTCATCATGAGGTTCGAGATGGATAGTGTCCTAGAGGGGAACCCGGTGACTGCATTTGCTGAGGATGCTGACTTGGAAGCAGCTTCTCCTCCTGCTCCTTTTATGTATGAAACTCGGAACTTCTCGGAGTTGATGGCTTCGTATCAACAGGGGGCATCGACAGATGAGCCTATCGTGATACCCGGGGCTCGTCTTGTGGTGGCCAAAGGCGTGGCCCAGGAACCCGTATCCAAGATGGGCCTAACAGTCGAAGATAAGGAAGGTACTTCCTGCAGCTCCTCTACCGAGCCTTCCCCCTATACTGATGAAATGGATGAAGAGACCCTCAAAGTTTAGGAAGATGAGGGGGGTGAGATAGCTCATAAAGTGTTGGCTGAAGAGTCCATCAGAGAGTTGGGCGATGTGGCCATTGAAATGCTGGCCGAGGGGGCTATTGAAGTCGGTGTCACGACTCGCACCCGGAGTAGGGGCACGAGTGCGTGACAGCATCCCAGCCTATGCCGCAGAAACGACGTAGAACGCTGTCTAGGTATACTATCTAACAACAGTTATATATCAAAACCTGTCGAGAAGGGTCAACTCCGAACGAAGGACAAGCAATGACAATATAATATATTCAATCATAAATTCTAAGAAGAAAAGATGGTACTGAAAGATAAAGACAACAAGATATGAAAATATCAACCAGGAGATCCAACAGAGAATGATACAAGTCCAAAGTCTCCGAGTCAACAATCTCTAATACAAAAATATTAAAATAATAACAAGCCAAAATATAATTTGGAGACAAAGTCCAGTACTAAACTAAACTAGCTAAGCTACACTAATGCCTCATCAACTGGAGCTAACCCCTGCAGAACTAGGGTCTCCAAGTCTAAGCCAACTACGTCATGGGGACCGTAGTAGGTAGGACACTCGTCCTCGCCATCATCTGTAAAATTTGTCAACATATCCAGTCAGGATGGAACGAGCATAAAACTCCAAAAACAGTTCTAGTTAGACGATATTGAAAATGTAGTAATAAATAGAGAATATACAAGGTAAAGTGGTACGTACATGGATCATGGGTACATCAAGACTGTAAATGAATATAAGAGCAAGAGAGCAGTGTATATCATGTACGGAAATTAGGAACTACTATCTATGTGAGTTTAGCACTAGTTTCAACATGTGGTCGGCTTAGGAACTTGTACAGGAAAAATGGCCTAGCTAATCATACGTGCGGTGTATGATTAACACTCACAGAAAAAATAATATCTTGCACAGAAAGGATTTGATCACATATCTACGCTAATAACCCTGCCCCTGAATAGTATAGTGGATCCAACCATGACACTCATGACACGTGATTCTCTGAGAAGGTAGCTAGCCTTTGCAGGAATTGTGTCTATACAATACACAAGGAACAAGGACAAGGCTTGCACAAGATATACCAGAGAATACAAGAAATAGCATCTCATGATGGGATCCAGACAAATACCAATACGTGTGAACAATATGTGGAAGAAAAAAGGATATCTACACTAAATACAAGAAACATAGACGATATCCTAAAACAGAAATACTATCAGAGAATGTACTCGCCTGAGATCCGATGGAAATATGTCAACAATGTAATATGGCTCAGAGTGAAGTCACAGACCTAAAGAGATATGCATGAGTTAAAATAGGGTTTAGCAGTGTTAGGATGATTTCTAGTGTATGCTATGCAAATCTAGATCAAACTCAGTCATACTAAGTCACATCAAGTCAAACTAAGTCACACTAGGTCACACTAGGTCATACAAAGTCAAACTAGATCAAACTAGGTCATGCTAAGTCATACTAAGTCATGGTAAGTCAAAAAAAGTCAAACAAGGTCAAGGTAAGTCAAACAAAGTCAAACAAGGTCAATCTAGGTCAAGGGTTGACCTACAGTTGACTTTTGCTTAATTGGTCAACTCTGGTCAACTTCTAGTCCAATCTAGGTCAAACTAGGCTATTGGTTGACTCACAGTTGACTTTTGGTCAACTGGTCAAATCTTGACAACTCCTAGTCCAATCTAGTTCCAATGTTGACTTGCGGTTGACTTTTACTCAAAATAGTCGACTTTGGTCAAACATGGTCAAATCTAAGTCAAGTATCATATTCCTAGTCATTACCTACCAAGATATCCTAATACCGCATCCATATTGGTATCTCAATACCAATACATTGGTCGGAATCCAATACCTTAACCTAGGTAAATATATACCTTAACTACCAAATACCCATACTTAGATCTAGTATCCACCCTAACTACTAGCTAACAATATCTTAACATCTAACCCTTAGCTACCTCGGTAAAACCATATCCAAGTAGGTAAACCCCCCTTTACCTTATTGGTAAACCATTACCTTAAGGTAATAGGCAAATCCCAAGATAAATTGGGTATCTCAAGATACCAGCCATCTACTCCTAAGATACTAACTATCCTAAGATACTCTAATATTACATATACATTATACCCTTCTCACCCAAAATGGTAGATAACCAAACTCAACACACACACACACATATATATAAAAAAAAAAATATATATATATATAATATATATATATATATTATATATATATATAATATAATATATATAATATATATATATAATATACACACTACTCATGGGATAATATCCTATAATCTAGGATACCAACTCTAGCCCATATCCTAATATCATATCAATCTATGTAATACCCCCTTACCTTAGTCTGCCTTTACCTTAGTAATATCCTACCCTTAGGCTAGTAGATAACTCAATCTTAGGCTAATAGGTCCTACCATTACCTTAGACTAGTCTCTAATCATCCATCTTAGTATCTTACCAATACCTTACCTTTACCTTACCCTTACCTATAGGTAATTCCCAATACCTTACCAAGGTATTGTCACGCCCAGTCCTGTAGGACCGATTGTCCTCGCTAAGGTGTGATGTTGCCCGAGCCTAGGTGCGCTCGTGCAAGGCCAAGTCCAGAAATGGCCGATTTAAGCTAGGCCAAAGAGTCGCACAGAGTGTCCCCATTTGCAGTGGAAAGTAATTGTACACAAGTTGAAACAAACTCAATAGTCTTTATTGATATTCAAGAAGTTTTACAAGCGGTTCTAGGCCAAGATTACAATTTGCTCAAGCTCTCTCTCTCTCTGAAACATAAAAGGCGTACCAAGTGGCTTACAACATGGAATGATTCATGCCGATGTTCCGATACACTATGTCTTGTATATGGTGCTTCAGCTCCTTTACAACACTCCAGGGCTCCAGAGTTAGCTCTGCATCTTAGTACGTTCGAAGAAAGTCTCCGCACCCGACGTGGTTCTTTCGTACCCTGCAAGCAGACTATGTGGTCATTGTACATTATTATGCACTGGTGGGGAGGCTAGCTCGCCCACTCGCTATCATTACCAAACACGTTCATTTACTTTTGTGTACCATCTATCATTTATTGTCTTACTAATCTTGCCTTAGGGTCAGTTTCATGGCATATCATTCAAGCCTATCTCGTGTTTAGATATCAAGTGTCGCATGGAAAATACATGCACAACTTACCATACTTATCGTACAATCTTCCCTGTCCAAGTAAACCCTTAGCCAACAGTTCATCCGTAATGACTTAATGTAATATTGCATAGGTATTCAAAGGTGTCAAGGGCGTGTTCCTGCCTCAGGGTCTACGAAGTATTCAAGTTGTCAAGTTATGTTATTTCGATGTCCATGTTCACGCAGTTGTTCAGCTTACTCAACTTATCGGTTTGTGTTATACTCAAACATTGTTCAGATATGTTACGATCAGTAACTTAGCATGTTCAACGTAGTCATTACTTGTTTTAATACAAGGTCTTGCACACGGATTGTCGCAATCGAGCCAACTTAATCTATATGCACCGGTCGCTGGCACCACAAGCCATTTGGACATTTACTCCTCTTGGTATTCTCCCTATCAAGCATGATGGCTAGTACACCTTGATAGACTTTTTAAATACCCGGCCTTACGTCTCTTAAGTGGCCAAGCTCGTACCCAACGTAAGCCATGATGCCGCCTAGGCCGGTCACGAAGCCATTGATCGTTGCCTTGGAATCCTTAATCACTTTTCCCCCCCATATACGAGTGGGTTGTCCGCGACCATTTCGTATTGCCTTCATTTTTAACTTAACGGCTGTCTTTGAGCCATAGGCTGTCTGTGAGCCATAGTCGATTATCGACTAGGTTGGCGGCGGCATCCATGTAGCGCAGGTAGTGAGCCCCGTTGCACGTCCCCGTCATACCTGTCGCTAATCCTTCTTTCCTTTCTTTCATTCATTCTTTCTTTTCTTTCTTTTACTTGTTCATTCGTTCATTGATTCATTCACGTATTTATTCATTCATTCATATTCCTTCATTCACTTATTTGTTCATTCGTTCATTCGTTCATTCATACATTATGCAACTTTCTGTGCGGGAATCGCCTTGGCGACCCATCGGTCCCGAAGCCTTTTAATGTTTCTAGTGCTCTGTTCGGAACGACTATGTTGATAGTCTTCCTCTCATTTTAGTGAACCATCATTGTTTCATGTCCCAAGTTGTGATACGATTCTAAGTGACAGGCCTTTTGTTCATAATCGAAGGCACAAGTAAATCTACTCGAAATGTAAGCTGTGCATTTGCACGAGCGTGGAGTGCGGTGCGAGAGTTTGTATATTTTTTAAGTTCTTTTCCATGTTCTATACAAGCATACAAGATGGAATTATTCCCTTAGCTAGGTGTATTGAGTCATTTTATTAGCATGCACGGTGTTATCGCCTAGCGATTCTAGTAATATTGTCCGTATTATTATGTGTCTAGGCTAAGCAAAGACAGGTTCATCGGCCAAGCGAGACTCCGAGCGCGCCTTTGAAAGTCTAAGTTTGGATTCTCCTGAAGGGCCAAGTCCATTGTCTTTGCCTTAAGCGAGTCATTTCGCCGAGCAAGATGGGATTTGAGTCGTTGCACTTGCGCCGTTTGAGTCGGCATTTCGCTAGGGCGGAGCGGGTAATACACCACTCAAAATAAGTCTCGTCCTCGAGACTTCCTGAGTGCACGTCATCCTACCTTCCGTTCCTTAACTCATGTCGTGTGCATACCTTAGACAATTCTTGTCGAATGGCTTCATCCTTTGATGGCATCGAACTATGTTTAAGTATCATTTTAAGTTTTGTGTCGCATGCACTTTGGCCAATTTCATCGAATGACTTTACCACTTATTCGAGAGTTGATGGTACTCACTCAGTCATCGTGTTTCTATGACTTTTTCACTCTTGTGCCCTGTTGCAAGACTATAATGGTCATACGACGTACGTTATAATTTGTCAAACATGAGGGTCATAGGCTGAGGCTAACTCACTCATTTGTTCATCCATGCGCATCTCAACATATCCACTTGCAGCTACATTCGAGTTCATCATATCACTGAGTTTGGATTGTGTATATATTCATGGCGTCCCCCAAAATATATATTTCAACCAAGCTTAGTGATAGCAAAGTCGGACAAGCTACTCGTGATAGTTTCGAATTGTCGGTCGTAGTACTAACTCGATTAAAACTGAACTCCAGTTCGTTTTCTCTATCATCTATCTCGATCCTCGAGATGACCCGATTCATTTCTCAAGCGTTCATGTCTTATGAAATCGATACGATTTCTTCTTAGCGGAGTCGACCAAAGTTTAAGAAATTCTCATTCGATTCAAGGCCAAACATTTCACTATTATCAAGTACGTCTTTGTAATCCCCCAAAATTTTGGAGGATTTTTTTCTTCTTTTTAAATATCTATTATTAAATATTTAGTTTGGAATTAAATTATCTTTTATTATTTTAGTAAGATCAATGTTATTATGTGTAATTTAAAGTAAGGAATTTATATTATTTGTAATGGATTTAAGAAGGTATTTATTAGTCCTGCTATAGCAATAGCAGGTAATATTATACAAACATTTGTGCCAGTATATTAGGAATATTCTTGGAATTTAAGGAATTTTATTTTACGTATTTTTCACAATAATGAATAGCCTTGAATTTATGCACTGAAATTATTTTAATATTAAGAGCAGCAGTAGTGGCTACACTACACGTAATTTGGTACAAGAAGTCTTTACTAAAATATTTTAGAAAATAATTTTTAATTTTCTTTTCTCCTAAAAATTTTACAAAATTTATTTGGACTAAAAAGCAAGAATATACTTGTTACTAGGATTGTATACATATATGATATTGAGTTTTTCAGTATATATATAAAATAATAAATATTATATATATATATATATATATATATATATATATATATCTATATATATATATATATATATATATATATATATATATTAAATATATAAATATATATTAATACCACCCCACATACTAGCTAAAACCCGACCCCATGTATCTGCTGATCCCGACCCCCCATGAACTAGCTATAATATATTAATAATACCACAATGATGCTGATCCCGACCCCAACAATGAAGCAATGGCCCAAAAGAACCCATGGGAACATCCCGAGCCCCCAGTTTTCCTTTCCGCGAACCGCAGGAGATTGAAGGAATCAAAATCTTAAATCAAATCTTTCCTAAGATTTGCCTAGACCTTTTAAATCCTCATTCTTAAGATTTGCTATGATCAATCCAAATCAACTTAAACTCGAATTTAAAACCCAGAACCCTATCGGCTACATAGATGTATATACATGCTCGAACAAGCCAATCTTCGAACCTTCTTTTCCTTAATCCCTGCCAAACCGACTGCTAGCCCCTGCAAACTCTTACAGGTGCCTGACCACATTGGAGAAGCACCGCGGCGCCACCTGCACGCCGGCAAACCACGTCGAACAGAGCGTACTCTGTTCTAAAAACCACAGCCAGGTACATGACTTCGCCCCTATCATTCTTCGATTTTAGTTAACCAATTCATGATCCGTAAATCTTACGAAGAGTCTAGATGACCCCTATCAATCCCATCACTGGATAAACTTGGGTTGCCATGATTATGTCGTATAAATTCATGAAAGTTTAGGAAAACCCACAGAAATCAACATACCACAATTGATCGTGAACCTAGCTTTGGAAGGCAAAATCCCGTCGATTCCTCGACAATTTCGAAAACCTGTTTCAATAGATGCATTCACAACATAAACGAGATGGAAACCTAGTTTTAGAATTATTTTCATTGTTTATATTGTTGTTAAATAAGTTTCAAAGTTGGGATAAAAACTAGTTTTAAACTAAAAATTTTAGGAAAAATTAACCGATACGGCGTGCGCCCCGACAAAACCGGACGACGTGGTCACGTTATACGCATCGAAAGGCGCGTATAGATGTTGCCGACATGTGGGAACTGACGGGACTCGATTTCGTTGTGTGTACGCGGCGAAATCAGTGCGTATCCGTCGAGATACCCCTGTACCAACGTTTTGCAAACTAGCCCATCTTCGTGCACGTTCGTCGAATCGACGCAAAACTTGCGCCATCAGGACCGTATCATTTTTATGGTCCTGTATACCAAGTTTGGTCCGATTCTGAGAAGGTTGATTGGAACGCCAAATTGGCGGGCCCGCGACCGGCTCTTACGGGCGATTTTGTGCACGGTCTGCCGGAATCCAACTTTGGACAAATGGATGGGTTTGTCTCCTCAAACCGGATCCGTAGACATTTAGTTTGACGACTTTAGAGACCGTAGGTTCTGGCACGCGTTTCGGTACAAAAGGGTCCAACGGCGGACATCATTTTGACCCAAAATTACGATTTTGCCCTGTTCCAGAATTAGACTTTTGGACAGGCGTTTCCTAGGTATTTCTTTTATGCCAAATCTGTTCGTGATGTTTATTTCAGCATCCGAGGTCGTTCGTAACAGTTGGCTTTCAGTGCTTCCCTATTCTGACGATTTGAGTTACCAGGCGTCGCCATTCTGCACACTACCTCCAGGCAAGATACCTTGCCACCAGCTGTTTACTTATTAGCTTATATTCATGCATTATTTATTATTTTCTTTATGTAAAATAAACTGTGATAAATGAAACAACTTGTTAGAACTTACTGTTCAGTTATATTTCATGCTATGTATTATTTCTTACACATTAAACTTAGAGTTAAGGGACCACCCTGTGAGTCGCATTCATAGGCCTTGACACATTTGTACCACGAAGTTGTGAGTCACATATAGTACTCGGACATGCGTGATTGGCTGGCCACCGGTACGTATAAGCTGTGCGATAGGATTAACCGCTAATAGAGGTTGCATGTTAGTTTGACTTAGTAGTTAATAGAGGTTTTGTGTTGTGGATACAACATAGTAGGCATTGGGCGGGGAGGACAATTCCTTAGCGTATGGGCTTCGATGCACTTTTCCTTTTGTAACCCGTGAGCTCCGCCGGAGATGCGGGTCAGCTTACCTATGATTACTGACGGCCACTGACGTCCTGCAGAACGTTAGCTCTTATTGATTGGGACTTTGGTGCCCCAAGGGGGAACTACGCCGATCCTATTTAGCCAGGGCCCATGCGCAGGAAGAATTATTCTTAACAACATTTTACTTAGAACGGTTAGGCACCTTTATCCGTTAGATATGAGTACTTTTGGTTTGGGTACTTGTATCTGATCGTGGCTTGGAATAACTTGTCGCGGATTAGTTCGTCACATCTTGTCCTTGTTTGATTGTAGGTGGGCTTACTACTTCGATGAGAAGGTATTGAACCTTGTTGGGGTCCGAATACCATATTGGATTCATAGCATGGAAAGAAACGTCATCGTAAATTAGTTTACCATCTCCTGTCCTTGTTTGGTTGGGGGGATGGTAAGCTAGTTCAATAGGTGTGTATTGGACCATGTTATGATCTGATTTTACTTATTCTTATTGAGCTATTTATTCATTAGTTTATGGGCATATTCTTTTGTATCTTGTTACGTCCCTCTGAGGACCTGGTGATCTCTCCAGGTATAGGTGTGCAGGACTTTCAGCAGGAGTATGGCTCCGGTATAGACTCATCCTTCACGCTCTAGCGAGTCGTACCTTCTGATCACAGCTGTCCCTATTGGGTCGAGGAGCCTATTTAGTCATCATTCCTTATTCTAATCTTAGAGGTTGGACTCTATTCCTTTCAGTTTATTCTAGTACCGGTAGTGGATTTGTCTCCACCCGGTCAACAGCTATATTTGACATTTACCTTGATTGTGAGTTACCATTTTCTTTATATTTACTGTGGATGAGATATAGCTTTTACCTGTGACTGTCTGTTATTATTTTTCACAATACAGCTTATGTGTATATTCGACATTTCCATATATTGGAGTAATCTCGTATATGCAGCTGGCATGCTACGTTCCTAGTCCTATGTATTTTGGGACTGGGGCGTTACATGTTTTTGTGGTGGCCTATGCAGGTCAAGATAAATTTTTGGTTACTTACCGTACCAAGCAAGCCTGCGTATAGGATTAGAAAATTTAGGATCTCATCCACATATATGACATTCTATCTCGCTTTCATTTGAACTCCTAACTGCCTAACTTGGTTCCTTCTTGTTAAATTATTCTTCCGTAAATCCTTACCCCTCTTTCGTGCGTACTAGATCGTCATGTTCCACCATTCAATCACATTACCAGTCCAACTCTTATAAGTGGGTAGGAAACCTTACAACCTAACTTCCTTTGACTTCACCAAGGCCTTAGACAAGAAGACAGTAGGACGACTGCATAGGCACGAATACCGAACACGACTTGGATTCTAAGTAGCTTAAGCTATTTATACTTTCTTTCATCATTATCTCGCGCATTTGTAATTGGACTACCTTGACTAATGTTACTATTAGCCTAGTTTTGCGAGCTTACTCTCTCATCGAGATTGTTCAGGACATATTTTATTGTGGGCCCCACTGATACATTATCTTATTAGAACCTGTGTATTGTGGTCTGATCAACCATAGTGCATTTGGTTCGCCTTTCGTATGATTCTACATGGATTGAGATATGGTTAGATTAATATATTCGCCCTCTAGGATCTTATCCACGTGTTGTTGACATTTAAATTCTTTATTAAACTCTCTTTTAATTGCTTGACTCAAAAACCTATCTGAATCTATTCTAACATTGCCCTTATCTTCGTGCCAGCAATATGACTCTACACAGCGGACACACCTCGACCCTAGCCATCACATCTGGTGATGCAACTTCCGAGGAAGAACAGGTTTCCCAATGACCTCGGTGACTCCGTATCAGCTAGAGCCACAGCAGAATACCGCGAACCCATCGACGGTGCAGCAGGAAGCCCAAGTGCCCCCAGTCAGCCAGGTTGAGCAAACTACTGCAGTACCACCATGAGAGACTGCACCACCCTTTTGCCTCAGCAGTTTTCACCACAGCTCGGATCCCAACTACCTCCACTTCCGACTGATGCGGACCCGACCACCCAGTTTATGTATGCTATGCTATAATCCAATGGCAACAAATGGAACTGTTGAGACAAAGCATGATGACCTACTTCGCTAGATCTCCACCACCACCGCCTCGGTACCAATGCAACTCCAGCTCCACAACCATATATGGGCTCCATTGCAGACTTCATCGACATGGGCCCTAAGAAATTTAAGGGTACCGAGGGTCCCTTAGAAGTTTCTGCATGGCTTATTAGCACAGAGAAATTCTTGATGGCATTCCAGTTGCCAGCATGATTGGTTGACAGTAGTGGACTTACTCTTAGAAGATAATGCTCATCACTGGTGGAAGGCTGAAGAGAGGACTCGGCACTGGAATCACATGGAAGCAGTTCTACGACCTATTCTATGAGAGGTTTTTCCCCATCCACGTTCGAGACGTTCTCTATGACCAGTTCCTTCATCTGAAGCAAGGGAACATGTCGGTAGATGAGTACGATGCAGAGTTCAGCCGTTTGAGTAGATTTGGTGAGACATTAATTTCGACAGAGGTGGAGAAGGCAAGCAGATTCCACCAGGGGCTCATACCAGAACTTAAGACTTTCACAACTACACAGTCTCGAGTCTTTCATGCAGCTGTCTTTGGAAGCACGTACCCAGGAGCTTCTTCGCAAGGAACAGCAGGCACAGAGGCGCCCCACACCAGTAGTTGCACCAGTTAGGGCGACTCAAGGTGGACGAACCAGGAGGCCTATAGGAAGTACCAGCAGAGGCCCACACCCTATCAGAAGCCCACCTGCAACTACTGCGGGAAGAAGGGTCACATTCGAGATGGATGTCGAATTCGTCTCGGCTTATGCTTGAGGTGCGGATCGGAACAACACAGGATTATCAATTGTCCCGAGCCGTCTAGGCAAGGGCAAGCATTTACCATGGCTGTGATAGACCCCCATCCTGAGATTAGAGATTTGATAGGTATATCTACTATTCTTTATTTAAGTCATGGCATAGCATTTGAGCAATACATTCATTAGCATGGTCATCACGCATGAGCACTAACTTCGACACCCTTAGGAATATCACGACTATAGTTTAGCAAGTTTATAATAAGACTCTTGGCTTCATCGTTAGAATTCTGGAATGACTACCTACTCTCCCTTCGTATGCAATATCACTATATTCTTCCATTAAGATTATATTAAGTGTTATATTAATTTCGAGGACAAAATTTTTATAAGTTGGGTAGGATGTAATCCCCCAAAATTTTGGAGGATTTTTTTCTTCTTTTAAATATCTATTGATTAAATATTAGTTTGGAATTAAATTATCTTTATTATTATTAGTAAGATCAATGTTATTATGTGTAATTTAAAGTACGGAATTTATATTATGTAATGGATTTAAAAGGTATTTATAGTCCTGCTATAGCAATAGCAGGTAATATTTATACAAACATTTGTGCCAATATTTAGAAATATTCTTGGAATTTAAGGAATTTGTATTTTACGTATTTTCACAAATAGAATAGCCTTGAATTTATGCACTGAAATTATTTTTAAGAGTAGCAGTAGTGGCTACACTACAGGTAATTTGGTACAAGAAAGCCTTTACTAAAATATTTTAGAAAATATTTTAATTTTCTTTTCTCCTAAAAATTTTACAAAATTTATTTGGACTAAAAAGCAAGTATGAATATACTTGTTACTAGGATTGTATACATATATTGATATTGAGTTTTTCAGTATATATATATATATATATATATATATATCTATATATATATATATATATATATATATATATTTTAAGCTAGTTATAATATATATAATATATATATATATTAATACCACCCCATGTACTAGCTTAAAATATATATATATATATATTATATATATATATATATATAATACCACCCCATGTACTAGAAAATTATAGATATATATATATATATATATATATATATATATATATATATTATATATATATATTATATAATATATATTATATATATATCTATATATATATATTATATTACCCCCCATGTACTAGAAAAAAAAAAAAAAAAAAAAAAAAATATATATATTATATATATAATATATATATATATATATATTAATACCACCCCATGTACTAGCTAAAACCCCCCCATGTATCTGCTGATCCCGACCCCCCATGAACTAGCTATATATATTAATACCACAATGATGCTGATCCCGACCCCAACAATGAAGCAATGGCCCAAAAGAACCCATGGGAACATTCCGAGCCCCCAGTTTTCCTTTCCGCGAACCGCAGGAGATTGAAGGAATCAAAATCTTAAATCAAATCTTTCCTAAGATTTCGCCTAGACCTTTTAAATCCTATCATTCTTAAGATTTGCTATGAATCAAATCCAAATCAACTTAAACTCAAATTTAAAACCCAGAACCTCCTATCGGCTACATAGATGTATATACATGCTCGAACAAGCCAATCTTCGAACCTTCTTTTTCTCAATCCCTGCCAAACCGACTGCTAGCCGCTGCGAACCCTTACAGGTGCCTGACCACTTTGGAGAAGCACCATGGTGCCACCTGGACGCCGGCAATCCACGTCGAACAGAGCGTACTCTGTTCTAGAAACCACAGCCAGGTACATGACTTCGCCCCTATCATTCTTCGATTTTAGTTAACCAATTCATGATCCGTAAAATCTTACGGAGAGTCTAGATGACCCCCTATCAATCCCATCAACTGGATAAACTTGGGTTGCCATGATTAAGTCGTATAAATTCCTGAAAGTTTAGGAAAACCCACATAAATCAGCATACCACAATTGATCGTGAACCTAGCTTTGGAAGGCAAAATCCCGTCGATTCCTCGACAATTTCGAAAACCTGTTTTAACAGATGCATTCACAACATAACGAGATGGAAACCTAGTTTTTAAAAATTTTTCATTGTTTATACTGTTGTTAAATGAGTTTCAAAGTTGGGATAAAAACTAGTTTTTAAACTAAAAATTTTAGAAAAATTAACCGATACGGCGTGCGCCCCGACAAACCAGGCGACGTGGTCGTGCGCTATATGCATCGAAAGGCGCATATGGATGTTGCCGACGTGTGGGAATGACGAGACTCGATTTCGTCGTGTGTATGGGGAAATCAGTGCGTATCCGTCGAGATACCCCCGTATCGACGTTTTTGCAAACTAGCCCATAACTTCGTGCACGTTCGTCGAATCGATGCAAAACTTGCGCCATCAGGACCGTATCATTTTTATGGTCCTATATGCCAAGTTTGGTCCGATTCTGAGAAGGTTGATTGGAACGCTAAATTGGCGGGCCCGCGACCGGCTCTTACGGGCGATTTTGTGCACGGCCCGTCGGAATCCAACTTTGGACATACGGTTGGGTTTGTCTCCTCAAACCGGATCCGTAGACATGTATTTTGACGACTTTAGAGACCGTAGGTTCTGGCACACGTTTCGGTGCAAAACGGGTCCAACGTGGACATCGTTTCACCCGAAATTATGATTTTGCCCCTGTTCCAGAATTAGATTTGGATAGGCATTTCCTAGGTATTTCTTTTATACCAAATCTGTTCGTGATGTTTATTTCAGCATCCGAGGTCGTTCGTAACAGTTGGCTTTCAGTGCTTCCCTATTCTGACGATTTAAGTTACCAGGCGTCGCCATTCTGCACACTACCTCCAGGCAAGATACCTTGCCACCAGCTGTTTACTTATTTTTAGCTCATATTTCATGATTATCATTATTTTCTTTATGCAAAATAAACTGTGATACATGGCACAACTTGTTAGAACTTACTATTCAGTTATATTTCCTGCTATGTATTATTTTTTACACATTAAACTTAGAGTTAAGGGACCACCCAGTGAGTTGCATTCATAGGCCTTGACACATTTGTACCAAAAGTTGTGAGTCACATATAGTACTCACATGCGTGATCGGCTGGCCACCGGTACGTATAAGCCGTACGATAGGATTAACCGATAATAGAGGTTGCATATTAGTTTGATTAAGCGGTTAATAGAGGTTTTTGTTGTGGATACATATAGTAGGCATTGGGCGGGGAGGACAATTCCTTAGCGTATGGGCTTCGATGCACTTTCCCTTTTGTAACCCTGAGCTCCGCAGACGCGGGTCAGCTTACTCATGATTACTGACGGCCACTGACGTCCTGCAGAACGTTATGCTCTTATTGATTGGGCCTCTGGTGCCCCAAGGAGAACTACACAGATCCTATTTAGCCAAGGCCCATGCGCAGGAAGGATTGTTCTTAACTACATTTCACTTAGAACGGTTAGGCACCTTTATCCGTTAGATATGAGTACTTTTGGTTTGGGTACTTGTATCTGACCGTGGCTTGGAACAATAACTTGTCGCGGATTAGTTCGTCATCTTGTCCTTGTTTGGTTGTAGGTGTGGCTTACTACTTCGATGAGAAGTATTGAACCTTGTTGGGGTCCGAATACCATATTGGATTCATAGCATGGAAAGATACGTCATCGTGAATTAGTTTACCATCTCGTCCTTGTTTGGTTGGGGGGATGGTAAGCTAGTTCAATAGTGTGTATTGGACCATGTTATGATTGATTTTACTTTCTTATTGAGTAGTATTTATTCAGTTTATGTGGCATATTCTTTTTGTATCTTGTTACGTCCCTCTGAGGACCTGGTGATCTCTCAAGGTATAGGTGTGCAGGACTTTCCGCAGGAGTATGGCTCCGGTATAGACTCATCCTTTACGCTCGAGCGAGTCGTACCTTCTGATCACAGCTGTCCCTATTGGGTCGAGGAGCCTATTTAGTCATCGTTCCTTATTCTATTTATCTTAGAGGTTGGACTCTATTTTCTTCAGTTTATTCTAGTACCGGTAGTAGATTTGTCTCCGCCCGATCAACAGCTATATTTGACATTTACCTTGATTTGTGAGTTACCATTTTCTTTATATTTTCTGTGGATGAGATATAGCTTTTACCTGTGACTGTATGTTTATTTTTATAATACAGCTTATGTGTATATTCGACATTTCCATATATTGGAGTATATCTCGTATATGCAGCTGGCATGCTACGTTCCTAGTCCTATGTATTTTGGGACTGGGGCTTTACAGTCTTCCAAGTAATGATTCAATTTGTTATCCTAACTTTACTTGCACATCCCTGATTTCTATCGTTCACTTCGTTTGGGGTTGTTAATGTTGTCGCAAACGTATACTCCCAGTTCTACGTCCTAACTCTAAGTCTTGTTGCCCTAAGTTTATCGTCCGTCCTAATGATACTCTAAAGTCGGTCACACAGGTTCAATCATTCGGTATAGGGTTGTCCATCTATCCGTTAGGTCAGCTCACAAGGTCATAGTTACAAGTCAAGTTTCTTGGTTCATCGTGCAAAGTTGCACGACGTTCATCCCAATCCTATGGTCAAACCATGGTTCATTCGTATGGGATATTCTAACCAAGATCGTTTCACTCAAATTTTAAACATCGAGCAGTGTTCATCATATTTGCATCAAGACATTCTTCACACGAGGTTCGAGTCCGTTTAGCAAAGTCATCATACAATAGGTTCTCCTCAACCAAATCCTCGGCATATCAATATCTCAAGTCCAAACTAGTAATTTGTATAGTCTATCTCTTCAAATATGTTTGATATAATTACATATCTATTCTATCCAATTCACTTAGTCGATCACAAGGTCGTCTAGCCAAGCAATTTTTTATACCCCAATCTCACGCAAGTCTGATTATCTACGGCGGACATGGATCACCATGCCAACGTTCCTGCAGAATAATCGTCCTCATTAGGACGTAAATCTTGATTGAGTCTAGACTAATTTGTTTTTGATACGAAGATTGGGTCTACTCAATCCTCAAGTTTTCTTTATCATCAATCACAACTCCGAATAATCCTCGAATTCACCTTCGCTTCAAACCACAAGTCGAAGCAATCCAAATTGCCATGTCATGATATTTCGAGTTAGATTAATTCCAGCTGGACATGAATCACTATGCCAACGCTCACACGGAATGATCGTCCCAAATCTGATGTGACGCATGTGCGAGGCTGGAGTTGCTCTCGTGCAAGACAAGATCGTTGTCGTTGTGGTTATCACCGAAAAATCAAATATCCTCTCTTTCATCTAAACATTCGTTTCTATTAAAATCCCAAGCACAACATCCATCGAAACATTATCATTTTTACGATCATCATTCATCGAATCAGAGTACCCCCGAGTTATCGTACATCGATCTTTGATGCGCCTCAATACCATCAATGATGTACATAACCTAACGATCTTCCTTTTGCAACGAAATCTGAGTCATGCAACTTGATTCCTCAATCACATTATTTTATGCTAACTCAAGTCATCGAGCAACATCTATTCTAACGTCTTAGTCATTCTCGTATCTTCAAATCAACGTTCATGCACGCTATCTTCCAATCATGCTATCATCGATCCTGTCTATGAGTACTTTACTTCAACTCAAGTTTTACCCAATTCGACTATTCCGAAATCGCACGTACGATCCACCAAGTTTTTCTCGACCAAGAAATCTATTTGCTTCATCATTCGAATCTCTATTCAACTGTTTTAATTCGCACTACACATTCACAAATTGTCCCAATAATATCTCGTTCGAGACTCTCGAAATCACGACCATCTAAGTGTTACTCGTTCTAAGGCTTTGTGCGATAACATCGCTTGCTGATACACTCATTGCTACCCGTAAATCCTTAATTTTGCTCGAATAATTTTCAAGACGGTCGATACACCACTCAGGGTTCGAGCCACTCGACTAATCGTTGAAACTCAATCTTATTCTTCTTCGAGACTATCGCATACACCACTCGGGGTCAAGTCATTCTACAATCCTCTAAAAGATCATTCGACTCCAATCGACACGTTCGAATATAAGTTCGCCCGTTCCTCAAAATCTAAGAACCATTTTCCGTGTTCGTCTTAGCATTGGTCCGATAGCGTACCTATTGATATAGACTATAAGTCTAAATTATTCTTGTCCGAGCGATAGTCAATATCGCTCACAAACTCGTTCGCACCAGAAGGTCTAGGTGCGCGATACTTCGTACAACTTAGCCAAAAGGCTGTGTGCATAGCCGTCCCGTTCAACTATACTTCGGTCTCGTACACTCGTTCGCTATTGTCAGTGTAAGGTCATTCAGACACGCACAACATTTGCTAACTTTTAGCATGCTTTTCCTTCCAACTCAAGTCGACAAAGTTCGGCACAAAGGCCTTTGCATATCGATCCCGTTCAACCGAATACTTGCACGAGCTTTTGGAAATATTAGACTTAATTATATGGAACATCTCAAGGCACAACGAGAGAGAGCGTACACTTCTTTTACTTTCAAAGAGCTTTCAAAATGAGAGAATCGAAATGAAGTCCAAGGACGTAAAGCCGTGCTCTGATACCAATCTGTCATGCCCCGGTCCTGTAGGACCAATCGTCCTCACTAAGACGTGATGCCGCACGAGCCTAAGTTGTGCTTGTGCAAGGCCAAGTCCAGAAACGGTCGATTTAAGCTAGGCCACTGAGTCGCACAGAGTGTCCCCATTTGCAGCAAAAAGTAATTGGACGCAAGTTGAAACAAACTCAATACTCTTTATTGATATTCAAGAAGTTTTACAAGCGGCTCTAGGCCAAGATTACAATTTGCTCAAGCTCCTCTCTCTCTCTCTCTCTGAAACATAAAAGTCGTACTAAGTGGCTTACAACATGGAATGATTCCTGGCGATGTACCGATACATTATGTCCTGTATATGGTATTCAGCTCCTTTGCAACACTCCAAGGCTCCAGAGTTAGCTCCGCACCTTAGTACGTTCGAGGGAAGTCTCCGCACCTGACGTGGTTCTTTCGTACCCTGCAAGCAGACTACGTGGTTATCAGACACATTGTTATGCACTGGTGGGGAGGCTAGCTCGCCCACTCGCTATCATTTTCAAACACGTTAATTTTACTTTGTACACTATCTATCATTTATTGTCTTACTAATCTTGCCTTAGGGTCAGTTTCATATCATATTCAAGCCTATCTTGTGTTATCGATATCAAGTGTCGCATAAAATACATGCGCAACTTACCATACTTACCGTACGATCTTCCCTGTCCAAGTAAACCAAGTTAGCTAATAGTTCATCCGTAATGACTTAACGTAATATTGCATAGGTATTCAAAGGTGTCAAGGGCGTGTTCCTGTCAGGGTCTATGAAGTATTTAAGTTGTCAAGTTGTGTTATTTCGATGTCCATGTTCACGCAGTTGTTCAGTTGTTCAGCTTACTCAACTTGCGGTTTGTGTTATACTCAAACATTGTTCAGATGTGTTACAGTCAGTAACTTAGCATGTTCAACTTAGTCAGATTACTTGTTTCAATGCAAGGTCTTGCACGCGGATTGCCGCAATCGAGCCAACTTAATCTATATGCACCAGTCGCTGGCACCACAAGCCATTTGGACATTTACTCCTCTTGGTATTCTCACCTATCAAGCGTGATGGCTGGTACACCTTGATAGTCTTTTGATATACCCGGCCTTATGTCTTTTGGGTGGCCAAGCCTGCACCCAATCAGCCCATAAGCCATGATTCTGCCTAGGGCTCGCTACGATGTCGTTGATCGTTGCCTTGGAATCCTTAATCACTTCTTCCCCCCGTATACGAGTGGGTTGTCCGTGACCATTTCGTATTGCTTGTCATTTTTAACTTAACGGTTGTCTTTAGCAATAGGCTGTCTATGAGCCATAGTCGACTACCGACTAGGTTGGCGACGGCTTCCGTGCAGCGCGGTAGCGAGCCTCGTTGCATGTTCCCGTCATACATGTCGCTAATCCTTATTTCCTTTCTTTCATTCATTTTTTTCTTTTCTTTCTTTCACTTGTTCATTCATTCATTGATTCATTCACGTATTCATTCATTCATTCGTTGATTCCTTCATTCACTTGTTCGTTCATTCGTTCATTATCAACTCCCTGTGCGGAACCGCCTTTGTGACCCATCGGTCCCGAAGCCTTTCAATGTTTCTAGTGCTCTATTCAGAACAACTATTTTGATAGTCTTCCTCTCATTTTAGTGAACTATTCATTGTTTCATGTCTCAAGTTGTGATGCGATTCTAAGTGACAGGCCTTTCGTTCATGATCGAACGCACAAGTAAATCTACTCGAAATAAGCTGTGTATTTGCATGAGGGTGGAGTGCGGCCAAGCGAGAACGCATCGGCTAAGCAAAGACAGGTTCATCGGATCCACCCACCTTAGCGATGAACGCATCGGCCAAGCGAGACTCTAGCGCCTTTGAAAGTCTATGTTAGGATTCTCTTGAAGGGCCAAGTCCATTCTTTGCCTTGAGTTAGTCATTTCGCCGTACAAGACGGGATACGAGTCGTTGCACTTGCGCTGTTTGAGTCGACGTTCGGCTAGGGCGCAGCGGATCATTACAGGTATCCCTCTTATGATACCTTCAAGTTACCCTAAGTTACTATCTTGTATCTTGGATACCAACCTACCTAGTATCCTAACTCAAGACACTAAACTATTGAAGGATACTAACTCGTATCACTAACTCACTAGATACTATATATATATATAAATATATATATATATATATATATATACATAGTTATATACATCTAATATCTAGAATTATATACATCTAATTATCTAGTATCTTATCTTAAGACACTATAACACACACACCTAACTATATTAACTTACTAATATACACACGCACACTAACTATGACACCAAGATACCCATAAATCACAAACACATACACACATAAAAGGGGGGAGAAGGCAGTCCACTGCAGCCTTCATGCTGCTGCTGCTGCTGTAGAATGCGCAAATCTGCTGCTGCTGATAGGCTTTTTACTGCTGCTGCTAGGCAGCAAAAAGGACAGCAAGGCTGCTGTGCAATGCCCCTACATGGCTACTGTATAGTGCAGCAGTCCCCCCTTCTTCTTCTCTTCTCATCACACTCTCAACCAAACTCTCTATAACCCTTAACTTAAACCCCCTCTTCACCACTCTAATCCCCTACGTACTAACCACACTCAAAAAACACTCATCTACCACACATAAAAACCTACACAAATATCTAATGCCACTACACTATCAACCAACACAATCACACTCTCACAAGCACACATACATCTCAATAAACAAATCCCCTTTAACAACACATATACTAACATCATTCCCTATTCACAAACACATACTTCTATCTCTATCTCACTCATACAAACACAAACACACATGAAACACAACTACTCTCCCCTCTCCACAACACATACTCTCCCACATAGACACACAACCACACAACATATCAAAACTCCCAAAACAGTCCACAATATAAATATATAGCAAATTTGATATCTCTACATAAAAATATATTTGTAGGCTAAAATACAAAGATACATACAGTATTTATATGAAAATTTAATGGGACATCCTAACCATGGCTAATCTATTCTCTAACACATATAAAACTGAAATTAGAAGACAAAATAGCCTATGGGCATAAACACAAACACTTGGTGGGCCGCCCTCGGAATTGCTCCATGGGTGACACCAAACCACTCCTAACTTCCAAATGAGGACTCAAATGAGCCTCTAAATTATTCCTAAGGGTGGTACATGCATGGGGGTGGTTCCTATGGGTCAAAACTAACAAATATGCAAGAAAAATGAAATAGAGAAGGTTTAGAGAGAGATACCTATTGGGAGTGGTTTTCCAATGAAAAACCCAAAGGACACGAATCCGACACGGACTCTTCTAGCAAATGGACACCCCTCCTTTCTCTTGGCTCCTTTGCTTGTAGCTCATTCTTCTTGGAAGAATGCGAGAATTTGGTGGTGAAAAGAGAAGATTTGAGAGATGAATCAATGGGATTTGCTCTCAAGATTGGGAAGAACTCTAAATTGGGAATGGAGGCTACTTTGTGAAATGAAAGAGATGAGAACTCTTCCTACATGTGGTCAGCCACTTAGGGCTTCCATGGGCTATGGTAAAATGTCTAGTAAGCCCCTATGAGGTCCCTTTATGGCTAATTAAATGAATGGAAGAAGTTGGGGTCAAAAAGTTCCAAGTTCTAATCTCCAAATGACTAAACTTGTCATGTTGGGATTAGCCTAATTGCACTAGGCTAATAGGTCAAGTTTGTGGGCCATGCCTAGCTAATCTTTGGGTCCCAACTAGAGTCTAAACTACTGGGGCCACTAACACAAGTCAAAACTAGATGAAACTCAAACCCGACTATACTAATCCCCAAAATACAATATTAATAAATAAATATTCACAAAAATATTAGAATATGGAAAATGACAAATTTATCCTTATTTTTTAAAACAGGCATTTACAATCCTACCCCCATAAGAAAAATTTCGTCCTTAAAATTTGAAATGGTTGTACCTTCTCTAGGTCAGCCCCCAACAATCAAAGTCTACTAAATTCTATCCGTTATACAACATGCAATTCTATGAATATAAACAAATATGCATGGTTTTAGTCTCTACAGTATCATGTTATTGCAGTCTCCATTGGGGTTTTCTATTAATCTAGCATGAATATCACGTACGCAAGCTAAGGGTACTAAGAAATCAATCAAGCAATCAATGGATGGAAAGAAACAGGAAAAGGAAAGAACAAGACCCTTCTAGTCCATCAACTGCAGTGTGGGTCTCCTCGACCGCCATCGCAAAAGCCTTGCCCTGTCGGGGTATATCCCGCTGCTGGTGCGGGATGATGCTACGTTATAGGAGGCCTAGCTCCCACTCTCTTCTCCAAGATACCCAAGTAACATCTCCACTGATACCTACTGTATTATACTAGGGTACCCTCTGTAGGGTATATATTCTATAATCAGATAACCATACCCTTCTACCCAGAATCTTGTTATCGGAATCCTTGTCACCAGTAAGTATGGTTGCAATAAACCATAGGGTCCAACTAAGGTACATACCTCTAAGATCGTGGTATCTAACATTTTTGCATTACCGCATGCTTGGCTGCAAAACTTAAATTCTTAAACCCGAGAAATACATCCAAAATAGACCCTATGTCTTCGCCATGCCTTCTAATATGGCTGTGGAAGACTAGATTCCATAACCAAGGCAAATTAGTCCAAAGGTATCCTGGTAGAAAATCAATGAACACCAAGAATCAGATTCAAACATGGACAAGAACAGACAGAAACAGTTGGAATCAAATTTCGAGATAGTTTTCACGAGATTCTCAAGGGTCATCCCTGGAATCTTCTCAAGAAGTCCTAACTGTGATTGAGTATCCTTAGCCTATAGCCTATAGTCCCTAAACCTATAGCAGGCTCATAGCAGCACTCTAAGTCGAGCACCACTACAATATCGCACTAACTGCGACTTCTAACCTGCGTGGGCCACCACTAAAAATGTGTCACACCCGCACCGGAGTAGGGGTACGAGTGCGTCACAGCGTCCCAGCCTACGCCGCAGAAACGACGTAGAATGCTGTCTAGGTCTACTATCTAACAACAGTTATAATATCAAAAGCTGTCGAAAAGGTCAACTTCGAACGGAGGACGAGCAATGATAATATAATATACTTAATCACAAATTCTAAGAAGGAAAGATGGTACTGAAAGATAAAGAAAACAAGATATGAAGATATCAACCAGGAGATCCAACACAGAATGATACAAGTCTAAAGTCTCTGAGTCAACAATCTCTAATACAAAAATACTAAAATAATAACAATCCAAAATGTAATCTGCGACAAAGTCTCGTACTAAACTAAACTAGTTAAGCTACACTAATGCCTCATCGCTGGAGCTAACCCCTACTGAACTAGGGTCGCCAAGTCTAAGCCAACTACGTCATGGGGACCATAGTAGCTAGGACACTCGTCCTCGCCATTATCTGTAAAATTTGTTAACATATCTAGTCAGGATAGAACAGCACAAAACTCAAATAACAGTTCTAGTTAGACGATATTGAAAATATAGCAGTAAATAGAGAGAATATACAAGGTAAAGTGGTACGTACATGAATCATGGTAAGGCATATCAAGACTGTAAATGAATGTAAGAGCAAGAGAATACTGTATATCATGTTGGGGAATCAGGAACTACTATCTTTGTGAGTTTAGCACTAGTTTCAACATATGATCGGCTTAGAAACTTGCACAGAAAAATGCCCTGGCTAGTCATACGTGCGTGTATGATTAACACTCACATGGAAAATAATATCTTATACAGGAAGGATTTGATCACATATCTACGCTAATACCCCCTCCTGACTAGTATAGTGGATCCAACCATGGCACGTCTGATTTAGGATTCTCTGAGGTAGCTAGCCTTCGCAGGAATCGTGTCTACATAATGCACAAGAAACAAGGACAAGCTTGCACAAGATACCAGAGAATACAAGGAATAACATCTCATGACGAAATCCCGACAAATACCAATCCGTATGAACAATGTGTCAAGAAAACAAGGATATCTACACTAAATACAAGAAACATAGAAGATATCATAAAACAGAAATACTATCAGAGAATGTACTCGCTTGAGATCCGGTGGAAATATGTCAACAGTGTAATCTAGCTCAGAGTGAAGTCACAGACCTAAAGATGAGATACGAATGAGTTAAAATAGAGTTTAACAGTGTTAGGCATGATTTCTAGTATATGTTATGCAAATCTAGGTCAAACTCAGTCATACTAAGTCATGCCAAGTCAAACTAAGTCACACTAGGTCATACAAAGTCAAACTAGATCAAACTAGGTCATACTAAGCCATACTAAGTTATGATAAGTCAAACAAAGTCAAACTTGGTCAAGAAAGTCAAACAAAGTCAAACAAGGTCATCTAGGTCAAGGGTTGACCTACAGTTGACTTTTGCTTAATTGGTCAACTCTAGTCAACTTCTAGTCCATTCTAGGTCAAACTAGGCTAATGGTTGACTCACAGTTGACTTTTGGTCAACTGGTCAACTCTGGACACTCCTAGTCCAATCTATGTCTAATTGACTTGTGATTGACTTTTAGTCAAAATAGTCAACCTTGGTCAAACAGGGTCAAATCTAAGTCAAGTATCATATTCTTAGTCATTACCTACCAAGATATCCTAATACCCTATCCATATTGGTATCCCAATAAATACCTTGGTCGGAATCCAATACTTAACCTAAGTAAATATATACCTTAACTACCAAATATCCTTACTTAGATATCTAGTATCTACCCTAACTACTAGCTAACAATATCTTAACATTAACCCTTAGCTACCTAGATAAAACCATATCCTAGTAGGTAATCCCCCCTTTACCTTATAGGTAAACCATTACCTTAAGGTAATAGGCAAATTCTAAGATACTCTATGCACTACCCATGGGATAATATTCTATAATCTAGGATACCAACTCTAGCCCATATCCTATCCATCTATATACCCCCTTAACTTAGTCTAGGTAACCCCCTTACCTTAGTAATATCCTACCTTTAGACTAGTAGATAACTCAATATCATAGGCAATTGGTCCTACCAATACCTTAGACTAGTCTCTATCATCTATCTTAGTATCCTACCAATATCTTACCCTTACCTACAGGTAATTTCCAATACCTTACCAAGGTATCCCTCTTATGAGACCTTCAAGTTATCCTAAGATATTATCTTATATCTTGGATACCAACCTACCTAGTATCCTAACTCAAGACACTAAACTATTGTACGATACTAACTAGTATCACTAACTCACTAGACACTAATATATAGGACACTAGCTCTATACATCTAATTATCTAGTATCTTATTTTAAAACACTATAACACACACACACACAAGAACACTAACTATATTAACTTACTAACATACACACACTACTATGACACCAAGATACCCATAGCTCACAAACACACACACACACACATAAAAGGGGGGAGAAGGCTGCCCACTGTAACCTTCATGCTGCAGCTGCTAGAATGCAGCAAATCTGTTACTACTGTTGGGCCTTTTACTGCTGCTGCTGTGCAGGAAAAAGGGCAGCAAGGGTGCTGTGCAATGCCCCCACATGGCTACTGCATAGTGCAGCAGTCCCCCCTCTCTTCTTCTCTTCTCTTTCTCCCTCACACTCTCAACCAAACTCTCTATAACCCCTCAACTTAAACCCCCTCTTCACCACTCTAATCCCCTACTCAACCACACTCAAAAACACTCATCTACCACACATAAAAACCCACACAATATCTACTTCCACTACACTATCAACCAACACAAACATACTCTCACAAGCACACATACTTCTCACTAAACAAATCCCCTTTCACAACAAATATACTAACATCATTCCCTCTTCACAAACATATACTTCTAGCTCTATCTCACTCACACAAGCATAAACACACATGCAAACACAACCACTCTCCCCTCTCCACAACATATACTCTAACACATAGACACACAACCACACAACATATCAAAACTCCCAACAATCTACAATATAAATATATAGCAAATTTGATATCTCTACATAAATATGATTTTAGGCTAAAATACAAGGATACATACCTAGGTATCTATAAAAATTTAATGGAACATCCTAACCATGGCTAATCTATTCTCTAACACACATACAACTGAAATTAGAAGACAAAATAGCCTATGGGGCATAAACACAAACACTTGGTGGGCCACCCTCGAAATTTCTCCATGGGTGACACCAAACCACTCCTAACTTCCAAATGAGGACTTAAATGAGCCTCTAAATCATTCCTAAGGGTGGTACATGCATGGGGTTCCTATGGGTTCAAACTAACAAATATGCAAGGAAAAATGAAATAGACAAGGTTTAGAGAGAAATACCTATTTGGAGTGGTTTTCCAATGAAAAACCCAAAGGACATGAATCTGACACGGACTCTTATAGCAATGGCCACCCCTCCTTGCTCTTGGCTCCCCCTTGCTTGTGGCTCCTTCTTATTAAGAATAAGAGAATTTGGTGGAGAAAAGAGAAGATTTGAGAGATGAATCAATGGGATTTGCTCTCAAGATTGGAAGAACTCTAAATTGGGAATGGAGGCTACTTTGTAAATAAAGAGATGAGAACCTTCCTACATGTGGCCGGCCACTTAGGGCTTCCATGGGATATGGTAAAATGTCTAGTAAGCCCCTATGAGGTCCCATTATGGCTAATTAAATGAATGGAAGAAGTTGGGGTCAAAAAGGTCCAAGTTCTCATCTCCAAATGACTAAACTTCTCATGTGGGATTAGCCTAACTGTACTAGCCCAATGGGTCAAGTTTGTGGGCCATGTCTAGCTAATCTTTGGGTCCCGACTAGCGTCTAAACTACCCGGGCCACTAACACAAGTCAAAACTAGATGAAACTCAAACCTGACTAAACTAATCCTCAAAATAAAGTATTAATAAATAAATATTCACAAAAATATTAGAATATGGAAAATGACAAATTTACCCTTATTTTTGAAAACAAGCAGTTACAATCAGTCAAGAAGATCGTTGTAGAGCCAGCCAGGAAAACCATTGAAGAGTTTCCAGGAGGCCTTTGTGACGACGGTCGAAGAGGTCATTAAGAGTTGGCCGATACGGTCATGGGAATGGCTGCCGAGGAGGCCATTGAAGAGCTGGACGATGCAGCCACTACAGAGCCGATCGAGGAGACTACTGACAAGCCGACGAGAGACCGTTGATGAACTAGTTGAGGAGACCGTCGTCAAACTGGTCGAGGAGACCACTGACAAACTAGCTGCGAAGAGCCGGTTGTGGAGACCACTATTGAGCTGGTTGAGGAGATAGTTGATGAACCAGTCGAGGAGGCTATCGATGATCCGTCGAAGAGACCCCTAATGAACCCGCTGCTGAAGAGCTAGTTTTAGAGACCACTGATGAGCGCTGCGAGGAGACCACTGGCGAACCAGCTGCTGAAGAGCCGGTTGTGGAGACCATTGACAAGCCAGCTGCTGAAGAGCCGATTGTGGAGACTACTAACGAGCCAATTGTTGCGGTAGTCAGTATAGCTTTGGAGACTAGGAGAGTAGAGTTGGCTCTAGGATAGAGGGGGATTCTTCCCTAGAAGTTCCCAACCCAGCATGTGTCTCATAGGGAGCCACACATGGGACTACTTCTGAGATAGTGGTACCGGAGTTGGACTAAACATCGCCTAGATCTAGTGCCGCTGTTTTTGGCAGCCTCGTCCTTAACAATGGTGCTCCTACCTCGGCAGCATCCTCTGGTCATGTAATGATTGCAGCTGTTATTACTCCTATCTGCTGTTTAGAGCCTTCTATCACAGCGCCTCCATTGACCCCAATGACTATGGCTGATAGTGATTATTTTGCCAACCTAATCCTCAACACCATTTACAATGCTTTTAAGTGCGGTGTAGAGGTTGTCTTGGAGCAAAACTGAATGTTTATGTTGGCTCGGTCTACAGTAAGGGCTCAGTTGGTGGCACTGTGGGAGTATCTTGGATATGAGGTAAAAGCTGATTTCCTGGAAGCCTGCTACGCTGGAGCTTCAAGGCTTTGAGCATAACATCTCGGCCATAGCGGACGTGGAGTTAGGGAAAATGGCTGCTAAATTCTTCCTTTATGATCAAGAGCGAGAAGTTGTTACCAACATGATCGTTAGATTGAGTCAGAAATCAGCAAAGTGACTACCGCCGAGGAAGCCACGTCTGTCGCTTTCCTAGAAAGCAGTACAAAGCCCTTTGCAAGCAAATTTGGCATTTGGAAGAGACCTTGGCCCTCGCTGAAAGTGAGCTGGAGAAATCAAAGGAGCAACAGGGGTCCCTTTGTCAGCATCAAGCGTTAGCTCAGGAGAAGGAAAGTGCAGGTGCCCGAAAGGCAGAGCTGGAGACTGATACCAAGGCATGTCCCGGCTTAGGGACGAGGCGGCCAGACATAAAGAAGGTTAGTAAGCTGACTCGCCGGCCCACTTAGACAATAGTCTTGATGTCTCCTTTTTGTTTCTCTTTTTTGGAGAGGTTTGTCCATTTTGATGTAGTAGAACTTTTTTTATGAGTAAAAAATTGTCCTTCTTTATTTGCTCACATTATGAATTCTTTGTAATAGCATAACTCCGTTGGGGATAAGTGTTTACTCAGAGGTAGTATGGACATGGTAAACACGAAATTTACGGTAGAATTTTCCTTCTCAGAGGTTATGTCGACATGGTAAGAACTGATTCTGTGAGGATGTATAGAACAACTCAGAGGTAGTATGGACATGAAATGTTCTATAGATGACCCATGGTTTGCCATAGGAAAATGTCTACTCAGAGGTAATATAGACGTGGCAGACATGAACCTTGTTGGGGTGTAGAAAAATAACTCAGAGGTGATATGGACTTGGATGTTTTCTACTGGGAAGATGATGAGGGAATGCCCTGGGGCAGCTGGGTTCCAGAGGCATATCATAATCGAAGGGCATGAATTACCATCGAATTCATAGATTTTCCTCCTGCTAGGGATGTGGAAATATATGTTGATTATACCTCACACATAATATTTCTTTAAAAATGTGCTATTGATCGGCATTAGCAGCAAATCGCCGTTAGGTTTGGCGAGCCGGTAAGCACCATTGGACTAGACTGTCTCTATGATGAATGGTCATTCCTATTTGGGTTTGAATTTGCTAGCAGTCTTGTGAGTCTGACCATCGGTCTTCGAACTGATAAGACGAGATTTCCTACTTGGAATGTCCTTTCTTGACCTTTTGTTGAAGGCCCAAAAATCTGAGCTTGATACAGCTTGATACGTTGCTGAGCTAGCATACGCTTTTCGTCCAACACTTTTAACTATTGTAGTCGACGACGTTGACTGTCTTTGTCAGTCAGCTGATTGGTGATTCCACTCATAGAGACGGGATTTGGATCTCCAGAGAGAGTATTGCCTCACTTCCGTAGACGAGAGAGAATATGTGTTGCCAGTAGGTTCTGAACGGTTGTACGGTAAGCCCATAGACATTTGCGAGTTTTCATTCCATTCGCGCTTATTGAAGATACGACCTTCTTGAGTAACTTAACGATTGTCTTATTGAATACCTCGACTAGCCCATTCGCTACAATTATAGATCGTCGATGCTACATTCTGTATCCATTTTTCGCAAAACGATGGAATGCATGGCTCACGAACTGAGGTCCATTACCGTGAATAATCCTTCGAGGAACTCCGAAGCAGTAGGTAACGTGATGTATGACAAAGCTGATCACATTCGAGGTTTTCACCTCAGCCAATGGTATCGCCTCGCCTACTTGAAAAAGTAGTCGGTGATGGCAAGGATGAACCAGTATCCTTTGGAGGACGAAGGGCTAATGAGCCCGATGATATCCATTCCCCATGCTTCAACCAGGCCCGAAGTAGGGTATAAGAACTCAGGAGGTTGGTGGATGAAGTCAGCATGCATCTGACATACTCGACACTTCTTTGTATAGTCAACAGCATCTGCCATCATGGTGGGCTAGTAGTAGCCCATGCACGCGGTCGGTCCTACAACTTGGGACCAGGCTGGTGAGCTCCGCAGGTGCCATCATGTGTCTTCTGGAGTGCCTCTTGTGCTTTATTAGATAAACACCGAAGGAGGAGTCCGTCGTATGAACGATGATACATCATTTTGGTAGCTGTGTCATAAAAGAACCGGAGTAAGCGCCTTTTGATAGAAGTGGCTTCCTTCGAGTCTACGGGTAGGATTTCATAGACTACATGTCTATGAACAGGAATCGCTAGTCCCGAATGTCAACATTAGTATCTGTCTGTACAGAGTAACTCAGATACGTATATAGATTGTTCTTTGGACAAATCAGCTTCCGATCCATCACTATGATAGAGTACTGGTTCCGACTGGAGCTGCCAGAGACGTAGAGAGGCCGGCTAGGGCGTCGGCCTCCAGATTTTGCAATCGAGGTACATGTTCTATAAAGAACCCTGTAAAGATGGAGACGATGTCAATTATCGCCTGATGGTGAGGGACCAGGACTTCGTGTCGAACCTCGTATTGGCCTCGGACCTGATTGATTATCAGTTTCTAGTCGCCATAGGCTTCAAGGTGGTCGACTCCCAACTTCTTGGCAAGCTGGAGCCCGATGATAAGAGCATTGTACTCGGCACATTATTAGTGCATGATTCTTTGAGAGAATATGTACGGTGGATAACCAAGCATTCAGGAGTGACCAAGACTACTCCTACTCATGCGATGATTTCTCCTTTTGGGCCTCTTCTCGAGGCACTGTCAAAGAATTCGCCACACAGGATTGTCTGTCACCGCGTTGGACTCCAAGACCTCGTCGGGAATATCGTCGTATAGTTTTGACATTTCAAGTACGGGATGCGCAGCCAAGAAGTGTTACGCCCCGATCCCACTAGGGTCGTTCGTCCTCACTTTAATCCCTGCATGATCGTTCATCCTCGCTAAGGTGTGATGCCGTCCAAGCCTAAGTTGCGCTTGCACAAGGCCAGTACCTGCACAAAAACTAGACAAAGCAAAACACACGCACACGACATATATATAAACCAACATTTGGACACGGAAGCTTTGAAATGAAAATACTTTTTTATTGATAAACTTGATAGGAATACAAGTACAAAGCTTTGCAAACTCAGAGTGCCTTATCTTGGCTACATGATTCTCTTTAAAACTCTCTTTTGAAAATAGTCGCAATGCCATACGTCATATCCCTTTATTACATGCTGGAAATGTAAAGACACCTTCAAAGGAAAAGAAACTTACAACTTGACTGGAAATGAAAGTAGTTTGAGGCAATCTACGAGCTCTACTGGGCTAGACGCTTCAGTGCCTCACTTGAAATCCTCATGTCTTCTTTGCTTTCTGAAAAGGATGCCCACAACGTGGGTCAGCACACATCATGTACTGGCGAGCGGCTCTTCGCCGAAACTCACAAATATCTGGACTAATTCAACATGTGAAGCTACATATTTACTAGTGATCTTTCTACTTGTCTAGGTTCTTTAGAATAATTCATAAGAAACAAGACAGAAGAATATTTCATAATCAACTTACCCATAGCCGAGGCCATCACTGCATAAGACATGTTAGCACAATTTGCATAACGAATAATTCATGTATCATTCTTGAAGATATTGAAGTTCATCATTTGGGCATGTGGCCTATTTACATGATGGTCCACGGGGTCATTTCCCGTGATTAGCCGCTCTGACTCTTTGGTTCAGTCGTCGCTAAGGATTCAGATGTCGGCTACCCTTTTAACATGAGGTCTCTTTTACCTTAGGTGCTCTTAATCTCTCCTAGGTCGAGTGGTTCCACGCGCCCCCAATACCACCCGAGAGACAGATTTTACCTTGTGTACAGGTTGTCCGAGACCAATGCTATAGCAGTTCTATCAGATGTATCAGATTTTGGTTACGGGCCAGGACGCATTCATTTCACATCTTAACAGATATATGGCATTGTTTGCCATTAAAATCTTTTGATGGAAATTTCAATACAAACAGAACAGTGTTACAATGTAGGACTTAGACGTAGTCCTAGGAGTACACTTTTGTTTCTGGGTCCCTTGTGTCGATAGAGCGAGTGGTAATACGTTGACTCCTTGACGATCTGACGGCGGTTATCGGTTCTCTGAAGGTCTGAGTTGCTCTGGGTGCTGGAGCTTGCGGAGAGGAAGAAGACTTGAGTGTCTGTATCTGCCTCGGTGGTTGTGCGATGTCTCTGTCCGTCTATGTATGTTGTGTGTGGAAGAAGGAAATGATCCCTCTATTTATAGTCTGCAGGCTGGCTGCTAATGCGCACATATGTAGGATGCGCCTGGACGCGGGGTCGCCACGTGGTATTGTGATGGAGGTGCATGGACGATGTGCCCTGATTGAGGAGTTGAATTCTTCATGCTGCTGTTGTGGACTGGCACGTAGCAGGGGGAGAATCTTTCTGTTGCTGAGATCTTGGGTGAATCGAGTCAAAGGACACGTGTCGTAGGCCCATGGCTCGAAGATCTCGAATTTGGTGAGAATGATCTGGTAGGATGCGCCTGGGATTGGGCATGAGGAGACTTTGGCTCGTGACCTTTGGAAGTCACGAACCATTCGGGGCGCATGGCTTTTAGGCGCATGCGAGGCTTCAGTAGTGACATTACTTCTGTCTTTAGGGATCAGAGAAAAGTCTGAGGCGCATGGCTTTTGAGGCGCATGCAGAGCTTTGGGCACATGGCTGCGGAGGCGCATGCGAGATGGTTGGACAGCCGTGGCTTGTAGAGGGAGTTATGATGATGCTGACGTCGGCGATGCTTCATTTTCTGAAAAAGCTGTCAACTGCAGTCTTCGGGAGACGTGCTGCCAACTCTGTCAGACTTCAGCATTTAATGTTCTTTGACAGGTGAGTTATGAATGGGTGCATCGATCGGCGTTCACTAGGCGCATGGGGCCGCATGGGGGCGCATGCTTGTGAAGCGCTTGGTGCTGAGGGGCGCGTCTGTGTGATGCGTTGTCTGTCCGGCACATCCGCTCCGTTTGACACGTCTTTTGGTGACTGTTACGTTCTTCGAGTGCTTTAAATAGCCATTTTTGACTTGGATGAATTTGAAGCGTCAGGTTCATCCATTTAAGGCAAATTCATTGTACGGGATTCGGAGAGCCAGCCACTTGGCGCATGGGTTTGATTTGCCCGGCCTATAAATGGCATGGAGAGGTTTGCTTCTCGTTCTCTCACGTTCTCCCAAAATAACTTGTTTACTCGAGCACATTCTGTTGACGAGATGCTCCGAGGGTGAAGATGCGACGCAATGTCTTCATTGATGCACTTGAAGGTGATTGTTACATCCAAAAGTCGGAGTCGAGGGCTTCCGAGGCAGGCGAAAGGTGCATGTTGCATCCAAAGATCGGGATGCTCGAGCCTCGTCTCCGTTATGCTGGAAGAGCCGCAGATCGAATTGCGGTGCTGGGCTTTGGGGCTCTTTCTTCTGTCAGAGTGGGTGTTGCCCATTCTGGTTGTGTTAAAGCTGCTCCTTTAGCCGCGATTTCGATTGTGGTCTTCTTGATCTTTGGAGGCTCTTTCGAAGCCTCCCTGGCCACAGGTTGACTTGCGGTGCTCTTTCTTCCTCGGTTTGGGGAGCTTTCCTCCAGTAGAGGGTTGATTGCCACCCTCGTTCTGCTCAATAAATGCTTCATTGGTCGAAGCATTAGATGGCGCATGAGCCTGGCTGGAAGGGTGGCACATAACTGAACTGCTGAAGGATGCACATAACTGAGGATGCAGGGATGTACATAACTGAGGATGAAGGATGCACTTAACTGAGGATGCACATAACCGAGCTGCTGAAAGGATGCGCCCGGCTGAGAGCGCATGGTGGATGCGCCTGACTGAGAGCGCATGGTGAGATGCGCCTGTTCAAGAGCGCATGATGACTGATGCCTGGCTGTAGACTTAGGGTCTTTTTCTTTTTAGAAGTTCTCCTTTGTACAGCCTTTTTTTAAGACATGTAATAGACTTTATATGAAATAAAATCCTCTTTCAATGTCTATACTTTTGTTTTGCTGTGTCTGTCTGAGCTCCCTGGCGTATGTAGTATTTGGCGCATAGGATTCCTGATCGTGAAACTCTATGCTTCTACAAGACCCCCTTCAAAGTTTTCAAAATTTTTTGTCAAGTTTTGGAATACTTTGAATAAGAAGCATGGTGGTTGGGGAACATGACTGTTCGGCATGGATACTCCGCGCATCAGTGATGGGGCGCATGCTCCTCTCAGTTAATGCAAATGATAATGCTCGATAACCAAGAAGATTAATGATGATCTTTTTGGATTTATTTGCAGTTATCTCCTCGCAGAACCCGAGGCGGCGGCTAGGTCACACTTCAACGGTTCACGCGTGCGACTGAGCCTATAAATAGGCGTGAGGGAAGAGAGAGAGTTCTTCCTCTCTTTTGCTTTTGTCTTTTAGAGTTCTTCTTCGAAAAACCTAACTTTCTCCCTTCAAGGAATGGATCCCAAGACTCCTCGTGGCGGTGCTGGCAAGGAAAAGAGCCTGCGGAGTTCGCCGAGGAAGATGCTCTGTCACTATTGTGACTCCGGCCGACGTTCGGCCTGTGGTGACGGGTGGGTGTCGTCTTTTCCATTCTATTTTGTTTAGGCGAGTTTTGGATCATACGGCTGAGTTGGTGTGCTCTAACTCTTTGTTGCCGAAGCGCATACCTCTATCCTGATGATGCGCCAAGGTTTAACTGCTAACGCGCATGGGTTTACACCCAGATGATGTGCCGAAGCTTCACTGCTGACGCGCATACCCTGATGATGCGCCGAAGCTCCACTGCTGATGCGCATGGGTTAAAACCCTGATGATGTGCTGAAGCTCCACTGCTGATGCGCATGGGTTCACCCTGATGATGCGTCAGGCTGCTTGACACACTTTGTCTTCTTAAAGCCTCTTCCCTGACTTTTGTTTTTGTTGTATCAGTGTTGATGACTATCCCATTGCTGAATGAAGTCCTTCTGGATGCTTCTCTTTGTCAAATGGGAGTTGATTTTGACGAGGAGGTTATCAACCCCGAAGGATGCTATCCTGTTGAATCAACCTCCTGAGAGAATGCTGCAAATCCAGAATCAGTCGCCGGTGTTCCTCCAGAGTATGATGGAGAGCGAAAAACTGGAATCTGCTGAGTCTGAGATGTGACCTTCTTAAAACCTGCCTTTTTGTTCGGTGACCGACTGATCTCCACTGAGACAAATACTGAAGATCAAAGAAGACTGGTTCTTCTCTGCGAAGGGCATGGTTCTGTATATGCGACAACTTGAACGCCAGTTGCCACTGACGGCCTTCTACCGTTTAGCTTCTAAGAGAAGGATGCCTGGGAACTTACTCCTTCTCAAGGAGGGGCAGTGGGGGGTACTCTTTCGATTGATGTTACTTTGAATCAAAGGGATACCTTGGCCGCCTCGCGAGCCGGACCTTCGTTCAGTTGTCGAACTTTGCGTCCTGGGAGCCTTTATAGTGAGGTCCCTAATGACACCTTTGCCTTCAGTGCTTCGACCTTTGCAAATCGGATGCTAACATCGAGGGTCATGTATCCAAAGGTAGCTTTAGGGTTGAAGGTTGGTGTCACCACATGCCGAAGTGGACGAGTTGACCCTTTGGGTGTTGTCGAAGTTCAAGGCTGAGCTTAAAGAAATTGGGCTGACGGCTGCTATCCGTGTCACACAGGCTGGCGTTGATCTCAATAAGCACATGTTCCTTACGCTCTTGGAAATGTCAATGCCCAGACTGGCACTTTCTTTACTCCAGTAGGGGAGTTGGGATTGGCTCTCCATGAAATGTACGAGGTATCCAGGTTTCCTGGGGCTCGGAACCGTACGAGAAATATTTCCCGTCGAACAAAGAGATCTTTCTTGGAAAAGAAGGACCCGAAGATGATGGTGTTTTCAAAGAGGTAGCAGCCATCATTATCTGATGCAACGGAGGGACAAAGGCAAGTCTCAACTCATGTGACTGCTTGGAGGGATTACGTCTTCAAGCAGGATTTGGCAGACTCCTCGAAGATCCGGTTTATGACCCCGCAAGGGCTGAAACCTGCGAAAGTAACTTCCGAAATGAGCCGACTAGACGAGAGGCTCCCCGTTCAAATGAGAGTAGCAAAAATGCGTATAGCTTCTGGCACTGTGTGCACCGGATGTCATCTAAGGCCGTGTTGACGGTATACTTGATGATATGGCTCCGGATTGTGTGTTCGCGGGCGGATCAGGTTCTGTGGAGAGGGTACACCGGAACCTCATTTTGCCAGCAGTAAATTGGCTTTTGGTCGCCCTTTGGCTCTTCTCTCCCGATGGTGTGTAACCTATTGCGGGGCTTGAGGACCTTTGCTGAGGATGTGATCCATGGGAGAGGTAGGAATGACAACTTTCCCGGGCTGAGCTACCATTCCATTATCTGATGGGATGGTTGATTCTACATCATCCGACGTGATGAGTCCAGGCCCGGAGGAGGATCACGTTGAAGGTGACGTCTTTATCCGCCGCTTCTACAAGAGAAAGTGGTTGCACACTGGCGTCCCCATTGTAGGAGAGTTTTGTCCTATCTTTAGGGGTAAAGATTATCAAGGTCGGACCCATCTTTAAAGATTTCGAGGCTGACCAAGATTTGGACGACTCTGGTGAAGATGCGATTACTCTGCCGAAATGGGGTTTTCGTTGGTTACAAAGTATTCGGCCTTCCACTTGGTCTACCGTAACCAAAATAGGTGTTATCTGGAGCCGTATCTGCCAAGCCGTTTGTCGCCAGTTTGCTATACCCAGCTATTGTTACGGAATCCCAGTAATAGTTAGGGTTTGCCAGGAGTTCGCTGGACGGAGCCGGCTGGCAATATTACAATGCCGGGTGCACTGGTGTTCGTTTTACTACGCCAGTTCGCAACCCTCGGCCATATCCTGTATTCAGCCGTTAAGCTGTATTGCACCATGAATAGTGTCTCCTGATTATGATAGGGAGACCAGTTTCATCATTGGAACTCAGCTAGAGGCTACGACGAATATGTTGGTGCGGCTCGGTCATATCGTCCACCAGAATTTACGTGATATCGGGCTGCTGCTGTAGCATCAGTGAGAGATCCCCCTGCTGGAAAAGATGGGCTACGTAGAAGTCGGTTCGTCTGTGCCAAAAAGGACGAGGAAAGTGACGACTCCAAAGGTTGCGTCAATGGAATCAGTCCCTGCCGAGGTAAAGAGTCCTCCGCAATCTAGCTCATCTTGTCATTTTGGTGACCTGTGCCTTTTCTTCTTGTAGGGATCGTTGAAGAAGAAAACCCGTGTTTCAAACGGACATCAGTAAACCGAAGGGTAGCAAGCTCCTCTGATGAGCGAATTCCTCCGATGGTAATGTCTCCAATGGAGGAGAATCCTGAAGATGTTGTTCTGCAGATTTTAGTATCTCCAGACTTTGTCGGAAAGACACTGAGGTTGCAGCAACTTTTGGATGGTGCAAGCTGCGTGGGGGCCTTGGACGTTGAGGGTCCAGCAGACATGGGGCTTCCAGATGAAGAGGTGGAGTGGAGTTCGTCGTCTTCGAAGACGTTCCTCCAGAGATGCGTGAGTCTGTGCGGGGGCAACAGACGTGACTGCAACAGAGGAGAAGGTTGATTCCCTCCTTGTCATGATGCGGGAGGTCGTCTGTAGCTGATTGTGAGATTGAGTTCTCTTATCAGGCCACCGTGGGTCTGGGAACGCGAAGTGGCTGAGACTAAAGCTGCAGTGAGCGGTTGTCTCAGTCTACGCAGGAAAGTGGAGTTGCAACTGCGTTGGATGCTAGTATCGCGGAGGTTGATGCCCAGATTCGCCGCCTTGAGGACCAGCGGCCCGACTCCTATTAGATGCTGAGCGTGCCCAGGCTGAACATGTAGCCTTTAAGAAGGAGGAAGCAGATTTCACCTACCGGGCTCTTACCCTGGCTCAGCAGCGGCAACAGTTGGATGAGAAGCGTGAGGATGACACTTCTCCTGAGGCCATAGAAGCGATGCGTCAAGAAGCTGAACGTCGGGTCCTGGCGACTGTGGAGACTCGAGCGACAGACTTGAGGCGTCGGATTGAAGAACTTTCGGCCAACCCGGGGATGTTTAGGGATCGTAGTCTCTTCTTTTTTGTGTATTTTAGAACTTTTTGCTAGGGGTGTAATCCTTTACTCTCTTTTTTTAAAAATAAAGAATACAAAGTTTTTTGTGTGCGTTCATTTTTGCTGTCATGAACTTGATGATTTGCGTGGACCTATTATCTTTTGCGCACCTTGGTTTTTAGGTACAGATAATAAGTTTGAGAGAACGAACATGTTTGCTCAGGTGATGTGGACGTGGCAAATATGGGATTCAAATGATGGAATTTCCTACTCAGAGGTGTTATGGACGTGGTAGGAATGACTCTGGGGGATACGCAACTACTCAGAGGTAATGTGGACGTAGAAGTTCTGCGATCAATGTACGACAATGCAGGGGTTGTCTGTATGGGATGTTTACTCAGAGGTAATATGGACGTGGTAAACATGATGGGTAGCATAGTCTTACGGAGTGTAAGATTCTGTTTGTAGGGCGTAGAGGGATAACTCAGAGGTAATGTGGACGTGGTTGTCCTTCTACTGGAGGATGCCATGAACAGCTGGGTTCCGAAGCATATGATTGTGGAAGGGAATTGTATGTGAGCCCTGATGATTGGGTCCACTGATCCTTTGTGGAAGTACATGTCTGAAAGATGTCAAGAGTAGTACTTCTTTAGGAACTTGTCGTTGATGGGCATCATGAACAAGTCCCCATTGGGTTTAGCGAGGCGGTAAGCACCGTTTGAGTATACCGTCTCTATGATGAAAGGTCCTTCCCACTTGGGCTCAAACTTTCCGGTGTCTTTTGAGTTAACACCATCGGCCTCCTGACTGCCAGAACCAGGTCGCCTACTTGGAAAGTCCTTTGCTTGACCTTCTTGTTGAAAGCCTGTGATATACGGGCTTGGTAGAGTTCAATGCGTTGTTGAGCTAGAAGACGCTTTTCATCAAGTGCCTCCAGTTCTCGCAGACGACGATGTTGATTGTCCTCTTCTGTGAGTTGGTTTGTGATTGCTACACGGAGTGGGTATCTGGATCTCGAGAGATAGTACCTCTTGCTCCCGTAGACCAGGGAGAATGGTTATTTCCTGTCGGGGTCTGTACCGTTGTATGGTAGGCCCAAAGGCATTCGTCGAGCTTTTCGTCCCAGTCGCGTTTATTGGATGACACGGCCTTTTTGAGTAGCCTGACGATAGTCTTTTTGAATGCCTCGGCCAATCCGTTTGCTGCCGATTGTAGGCGGTTGAGGCCACATTTTGAATGCGATTCTTGTCACAGAATCTGCTGAAAACGTGGCTGAAGACTGAGGACCGTTATCGTAGATAATCCTCCGGTACCCTAAAACGGTAGATGACATGGTGCTTGATGAAGCTTATCACCCTAGAGCTCTTCACTTCCGCCAGTGGAACTGCTTCTGCCCATTTGGAGAAGTAGTCGGTGATGGCTAGGATAAAGCGGTATCCCCTTGATGAAGGAGGGGTGATCGGTCCTACAATATCCATGCCCCAAGCTTCGAAGGGCCAAGAGGTAACTGTAGGATGTAGAGGTTCTGACGGTGTATGGATGAAGTCTGCGTGAAGCTGGCACGCATGGCACTTTTTAGCATAGTCGACAGCGTCAGCGGCCATGGTTGGCCAGTAGTAGCCCATGTGTCGCAGTCGATCCTGCAACTTAGGGCCAGGTTGATGGGCTCCGCAGGTTCCATCGTGAGCTTCTCGAAGGGCTTCGGCTGCTTCTTCGTTGGACAGACATCGCAGAAGAAGTCCATCGTAGGAGCGTCGGTACAGCATTTTAGTAGCTGTATCGTAGTAGAATCGAAGGGAGCGCCTCCTGACTGAGACGGCTTCTTTCGGGTCTTCTGGAAGAATTCCGTAGACAGCAAGTCGATGAACGGGAACCTCCAGTCTCGAACATTAACACCAGCACTTGTTGACATGGCATGGGCCACTTGTGAGCACAGGTTATTTTTAGGACATACCAAGTCTCGACCAACTACCATGACGTAGTGTTGAGTCCCGAGGGGTGCTGCTAATGAGGCTACGAGGCCAGCCAGAGCGTCAGCCTCCAGATTTTGTAAACAAGGTACATATTCGATGAAGAACTTGGTGAAGGTTGAAATGATGTTCAGTGCAACTTCATGGTAAGGAACCAGATCTTCATGGCGAACTTCGTATTGCCCTCTGACCTGGTTAACGACGAGTTTTGAGTCGCCGTTTCCAATGATCCACCCCCAGGTGTTGTGCCAGCTGGAGTCCCATGATGAGAGCGTTGTACTCGATAACATTGTTGGAGCACAGCTTCGAAAGGGAGTAGGCGTGCTGGATGACCAGCTGATCGGGAGAGACCAAGACTACCCCCACACCTGCGATGATTTGGCCTTTGGGGCCAGTTCTTGACGCACCATCAAAAAACCCGCCAGACGGAGCTTTCTTCGGTGATGTTTGATTCTTGGACCTCATCCGGAATGTCTTCATAGAGTCTGGAGGACTCCGGGATGGGGTGTACAGCTAAAAAGTCGGCCAGAGCCTGACCCTTGACGGCTTTTGTGGAACACCATGTTGTATGGTGTTATCAGGATCGCCCACGTAGCTAGCCGGGAATTTAATGACCCTGGCTTTGTCATGATAACTCTGAGAGGATTGACTCGGGAGATGACATGAATCGTCTAGCCCGAGACATAATGGCGAGTCTTCTGAATGGCAAATACCAATGCCAAGCACTCCTTTTCAACGGGATTGTACCGATGTTCAGCCCCGATCAGTGTTCTACTGAGGTAGTAGATAGCTTGCTCATAGCCTGTATCGTTGTTCTGAGCCAGCAGAGCGCCGAGGGAATGATCCATGGCACGGACGTAGAGAGAAATGGTTTGCCGGCGACGGGTGCAACCAGGACTGGCGGGCTCGTCAAGTAAGCCTTGATGTCATCGAAAGCTTTTTGGCATTCCTCTGTCCAGACGTAAGAGACTCCCTTCTTCATGAGATGGGTGAAGGATTGATATTTTCGAAAGGTTTGCTATAAACCTCCGGATGTATGCCAGACGCCCCTGCTGCCTCGAAGTTCTCGAAGGTTCTTCGAGGGTCCATGTCAAGGATGGCTTTGGTCTTCTCGGGATCGACATAATGCCTTTCGCCGTGATAATGAAGCCCAAGAACTTTCTGCTAGAAACCCCTAGGAAGGATTTAGCGGGGTTCATCTTGAGTTGATGCGCTCGCATGAGATCGAAGACTATCTTCAGGTCTCGTAGGTGATCTCCTTTGAGACGGCTCTTGACTGCGATGTCGTCAACATAGCATTCGACTGTCTTGCGAAGATGTTGACAAAAATGGTGCTCATAGCTCGTTGGTATGTGGCACCAGTGTTCTTCAAGACGAAGGGCATCATTGTGTAGCAGAAAACCCCCTTCGGAGTCCTGAATGACGTGTGTTTTGCGTCATCAGGGAACATCTTGATCTGGTTGTAGCTCGAATACCCGTCCATGAAAGACATGCGTTCGAAGCCACATGTGTTGTCGATCACCACGTCGGTGATTGGAAGCGAAAATTCGTCCTTCGGGCAAGCAGTGTTGAGATTGTCACCCTCATTTCCCGTATTTCATATTTATACTTGTAATTGGATTTTGGCATGTATTTTTATTTTCTCGACTTGTGGAATTTTGGTTTTCTCGTATTTTGGTTTCGGCTCGGCTCGGTTTTAGTTGGTTTGGTTTGGTTTGGTTTGATTTTAAGCCCAAAGGAACACCTTAGCTATACTCCACCCTCATTCCCCACAACCCACCCTCATTAAAATCCCTACCTAACTTTATTTCTCCTCCATAATTTCTATTTATTTCTCCATCTTCTTCTTCCTCCTTCCTCCTTCCTCCACCAACACCATAGGCAAGTACACCTTGCCACCAAATAAGCACCCCATTTTATTTGTCTATTAGCTAGATTAGGCCATGGTGAACAATATTAGAACGTGGCATTTTGTGATTTGGAGCTTCATTTTTCTAGATCTAAGTTTAACCATTTTGGAATTTCTTGGTTTTGATCTATTAAACTTAGATTTTTGCTTATTTTGAGGCTTCCATGTGAAAGAGAATTCAATTTTACACAAGTTATCGCTTTGAAAATCTAAATTTCATTTTGATTTGATCAAGTTATGAAGATTTGAAGTTTTGATGTTCTTGAGATTCTTCTCAGCCTGTTGGAGAAGATGACCCTCGGCCAGCGCTCTTTAGCGCAAGGCCATGCGCAGTTCAACTGTGCGCAGTTCATCTGTGCGCAGTTCAACTGTGCGCAGTTCATCTGTGCGCAATTTATTTCCTGCACAGTTCAACTGTGCACAGTTCATCTGTGCGCAGTTCATCTGTGCGTAGTTCATTTCCTGCACAGTTCAATTATGCACAGTTCATCTGTACACAGTTCATTTCCTACACAGTTCAACTGTGCACAGTTCATCTGTGTGCAGTTTATTTCCTGCACAGTTCATATGTGCGCAGTTCATTTCCTGTACAGTTCAACTGTGCACAGTTCATCTGTGCGCAGTTCATTTCCTGTGCAGTTTATTTCCTGCACAGTTCATTTGTGCGCAGTTTATTTCCTACGCAGTTCATTTCTACAGTTCATCTGTGCGCAGTTCATTTCCTGCACAGTTCATCTGTGCGCAGTTCATATGTACGCAGTTTATTTCCTGCACAGTTCAACTGTGCACAGTTCATCTGTGCGCAGTTTATTTCCTACGCAGTTCATTTCCTGTACAGTTCATCTGTGCGTAGTTCATTTTCTGCGCAGTTCATTTCCTGCACAGTTCATCTGGGCGCAGTTCATTTCCTGTGCAGTTCAACTCATGATGGTTTGGTTTTATTCCTTGGACTTGGCTTCTCTTTTGTGGATTGGAGTCTTGAGATCTTGTTCCAACAACACGACTCTCTCGACCCAACACGACCTGGCACAGTTTTTTTTGGTGTTTTGCTTACAACTAGTACGGTTTTTCGTGATTTCTGTGAAGTATGATTCTAGTACTTTCTGATCTTTTTGATAGTGACCCGATGGGGTGCGCCCTTAACTTTTAACCTGTAATTCATGGTTAATCTTGATTCTGGATAATTTGATAATGGCCCATGGCGGCGCACTCCTGACTTGTAACTTGTAAACCTGTAACTTGTAACTTGACTTGACTTGACGCTGTTGCGATGGCTAACTTGACTCGTATAATCAACTCTGACACCGTGGGTGCTCCTTCTTACTGCCTTGTGCAATCCACTTGTCTTGTCTCGCATCATGTCTAGGACGTGACTCCCTGGTTACCCCGGTCAGGGATTCACACTGAATATGGATTAGGCTAATGACTAGATCAAACTATAGTTCATGGAGAATTTCCAGTCACAGGCAATCTCGTTATCTGGGCGCATTTAAACGGACTTGTAGCCTGCTGACGAGTAGGGCACATTTCCAGCACACTGTTATGTGTTGCACCCTCTAAGTCACCTAAGGGTATATCGTCTCCTGGGCGATGTACCCAACCATACTCTCAATCCGCGGAAGGATAACTAGATAGTCTGCAGAGCTTGGGACTGGAAATTTCTCACTTGCATCTTGTTAGTAATTAGGCTTGTGATAACCCTAGTTAGTTAATTAGTAAGCCGTAGTATTTGCTTGGCCGCTTGTGAATGGATGGTGTCCAGCATTGTCTAAGTCTCGTCTAGTCCCAGTACCTGGTCCTCCTGAATATGATTGTTTTACTTATCTTTAACAATAAATGGGTAGAGACAAGGTGCTATTCAGGCGAAGGGTTACAACCTCGGTCCTTGTTTGGTTTACGGGTTTGTAACCTGGCTTCCGGAATGGTTCCATGTCCCTAGTCGTTTATTGTCTTGTTGTACTCTTATTTACTAGTACTTTCTTTTATTTTCTTATGTTCTGACATGCTGGCTTTTGTTCTTATTTCGTGGCCTCCTTTGTGGCACTTGCCCTTTCTGGGGTTTGTGTCACCCTCATTTCCCGTATTTCGTACTTATACTTGTAATTGGATTTTGGCATGTATTTTTATTTTCTCGACTTGTGGAATTTTGGGTTTTCTCGTATTTTGGGTTTCGGCTCGGCTCGATTTTAGTTGGTTTGGTTTGGTTTGGCTTAATTTTAAGCCCAAAGGAACACCTTAGCTATACTCCACCCTCATTCCACCACAACCCACCCTCATTAAAATCCCCACCTAACTTTCTCTCTCCTCCATAATTTCCATTTATTTCTCCATCTTCTTCTTTCTCCTTCCTCCTTTCTCCTTCCTCCACCAACACCATAGGCCAGTGCACCTTGCCACCAAATAAGCACCCTATTTTATTTGTCCATTAGCTAGATTAGGCCATGGTGAACAATATTAGAACATAGAATTTTGTGATTTGGAGCTTCCATTTTTCTAGATCTAAGTTTTAACCATTTTCAGAATTTCTTGGTTTTGATCTATTAAACTTAGATTTTTTTTTGCTTGTTTTGAGGCTTCCATGTGAAAGAGAATTCAATTTTACACAAGTTAGAGCTTTGAAAATCTAAATTTCGTTTTGATTTGATCAACTTATGAAGATTTGAAGTTTTAATGTTCTTGAGATTCTTCTCAGCCTGTTGGAGAAGATGACCCTCGGCCAGCGCTCTTTAGCGCAAGGCCATGCGCAGTTCAACTGTGCACAGTTCATCTATGCGCAGTTCAACTGTGCGCAGTTCAACTGTGCGCAGTTCATCTGTGCGTAGTTCATCTGTGCGCAATTCATTTCCTGCACAGTTCAACTGTGTACAGTTCATCTGTGCGCAGTTCATCTGTGCGCAGTTCATTTCCTGCACAGTTCAACTGTGCACAGTTCATCTGTGCGCAGTTCATTTCCTGCACAGTTCATCTGTGTGCAGTTCATTTCCTGCGCAGTTCATCTGTGCGCAGTTCATATGTGCGCATTTTATTTCCTGCACAGTTCAACTGTGCACAGTTCATCTGTGCGCAGTTCATTTCCTGCACAGTTCATTTCCTGTACAGTTTATCTGTGCGCAGTTCATTTCCTGCACAGTTCATCTGTGCGCAGTTCATTTCCTGTACAGTTCATCTGTGCGCAGTTCATATGTGCGCAGTTTATTTCCTGTACAGTTCAACTGTGTACAGTTCATCTGTGCGCAGTTTATGTCCTGCATAGTTCAATTGTGCGCAGTTTATTTCATGCGCAGTTCATTTCCTGCATAGTTCATCTGTGCGCAGTTCATTTTCTGCGCAGTTCAACTCATGATGGTTTGGTTTTATTCCTTGGACTTGGCTTCTCTTTTGTGGATTGGAGTCTTGAGATCTTGTTCCAACAACACGACAGTCTCGACCCAACACGACCTGGCACAGTTTTTTTTGGTGTTTTGCTTACAACTAGTACGGTTTTTCGTGATTTCTGTGAAGTATGATTCTAGTACTTTCTGATCTTCTTGATAGTGACCCGATAGGTTGCGTCCGTAACTTTTAACCTGTAATTCATGATTAATCTTGATTCTGGATAATTTGATAATGGCCCGTGGCGGCGCACTCCTGACTTGTAACTTGTAAACCTGTAACTTGTAACTTGACTTGACTTGACGCTGTTGCGATGGCTAACTTGACTCGTATAATCAACTCTGACGCCGTGGGTGCTCCTTCTTGCTGTCTTGTGCAATCTACTTGTCTTGTCTCGCATCATGTCTAGGATGTGACTCCTTGGTTACCCCGGTCAGGGATTCACACTGAATATGGATTAGGCTAATGACTAGATCAAACTATAGTTCATGGAGAATTTCCAGTCACAGGCAATCTCGTTATCTGGGCGCATTTAAACGGACTTGTAGCCTGCCGACGAGTAGGGCACATTTCCAGCAGACTGTTATGTGTTGCACCCTCTAAGTCACCTAAGGGTATATCGTCTCCTGGACGATGTACCCAACCATACTCTCAATCCGCGGAAGGATAACTAGATAGTCTATAGGGCTTGGGACTGGAAATTTCTTATTTGCATCTTGTTAGTAATTAGGCTTGTGATAACCTTAGTTAGTTAATTAGTAAGCCGTAGTATTTGCTTGGCCGCTTGTGAATGGATGGTGTCCAGCATTGTCTAAGTCTCGTCTAGTCCCAGTACCTGGTCCTCCTGAATATGATTGTTTTACTTATCTTTAACAATAAATGGGTAGAGACAAGGTGCTATTCAGGCGAAGGGTTACAACCCCGGTCCTTGTTTGGTTTACGGGTTGTAACCTGGCTTCCGGAATGGTTCCATGTCCCTAGTCGTGTATTGTCTTGTTGTACTCTTATTTACTAGTACTTTCTTCTATTTTCTTATGTTCTGATATGCTGGCTTTTGTTCTTATTTCGTGGCCTCCTTTGTGGCACTTGCTCTTTCTGGGGTTTGACCCAGCTGGTTTTGTGTGGCCAGATTTCGGAGCAGCACCCGAGGATCTACCGAACCTCCAGCCCGATGGTGGCGACTAGAAGGAACCCGGGCTACGAGTGGGTTTTCTATTTTATTTCGCTCACTCTACTGTAAATTTATTCTTTTGAGGCGTTTAGCCGACGAGCACCTGTTAGCTCGATGCATATTTACTTACTGTCTGCCTACGGGCTGTAAACATGATTAACAAATCCTAGAGTTGATCATGTATGACTAAACTCTTGCTGGTCCTCGTATTTTGTACGACTAGCTTCATGATCAACTGAATATGTAATATTTGGGACGCTTTTTATTGTATATTTGGTGGTCAAACATCTTGTAACTATATTACTTGCTTGAGATTGAGACAATAGGCTTGACCTTAAGAGACCATTGGCTTGTAGTAAACCCTCATATCTAGACAGCCGTGACCGTATAGCGAGATGGATTCCATTTCAATATACGTAGCTGACTATATTCGCCCCCGCTCTCCAGTATTCTGGTTCTGGGGCGTCACATGGTTTAAGTGGTGGCCCATGCAAGTCTTGGCATTCAAGATATGTGAGGGTTTACCGGATAGATGTCTCAATTAGTACTCGTCCTTGATCTCCGTTCATATCCTCTGAATCTCTGGATTCTTGCCCTGATAATGTGCTTGTATCGTTGATCTGTCCTAGTCCTTCCTTATTGTTTCCCTGTGTCGTCTTCTTCAGCGGTATTGTACCTGACCCCGCCGATCAGCAAGGTGGAGCACTTCCCGGGGACCAGCAACCCGGAGATCAAGCCCAGCACTCCGGAGTAGCCTCCAGAGTTGTACCTCCCGGAGGAGAACCCCCAGTTCGTCCCATCCAGCCTGCAGAGCCTGACGATGGCACCTTGGTAGGTCTCATCAGGACCTTGATAGCTTCCCAGGATCGTCGAAGAGACGCCTTGCACCAGGTAGTGGCGGATGCTTTGACCAGAGGCGGTCATCCAGGGAACAGCGCGGCCAACAGCTTCAAGCGTTTGAACCCTCCATTCTTCGACGGCAGCGAAGATGCGATTGCCGCAGACGCTTGGCTTCAGGATATCGAGGTGGTTCTAGAAGCAGCTAGGACACCTGAGAATGAGAAGGTGGCGGTGGTACGCCTACAGTTGCTCGACTTGGCTCACAGTTGGTGGGCAGCGCAAGCCATGGGATTAGTGGCACCCATTTCTTGGGCAGTATTTAGAGAAAGATTCTAGACGAAGTATTTTGATGCTGTAGCTCGGAACGACCTACAGACGAGGTTTACCAACTTGAAGCAAGGAGGCAGAACGGTCGACAGTTATGCATCTGAGTTTTCTAGACTCAGTAGGTTTGCCCCCACCTTGGTGGCAACCGAGTTTGATAGGGCCCAGCGGTTCCAACAGGGACTGCATTTGGAGATCTTGTTAGCAGTCGAGCAGTTCGAGCACAGACGTTCGATGCGGTATTGAGAGCAGCTAGGAGGCATGAGTACACCTCCCAGAGGATCGTGGATAGGACCGGAGGTAGGAAGCGGTCCCACAGTCAGATGCACCAATCATCAGCTCTAGCCCCGGCAGCTAGGAGTTTGACCATTGGAACTCCGAGGCGGGCGGCCTCAGTAATGTCGGTTCAACATTCAACCCGACGTACCTGCAGCAGCAGAAGCAGAAGCAGACTTCCGCGATGGAATATTCTCATTGTGGGAAGCCAGGGCACGTGGTGGCAGATTGTCGCAGGGCACAGGGATTGTGCCTGACTTGTGGAGCGGCAGATCACAAGATAGGAGCCTGCCCGAATAGGGGTAGTTCATCCTCTTCCAACCTAACCAGTCCATCGATTAGGGGACCAGCACCTATGCAGCAGCAGCAGCATTATCCGAGGTCCTTATTGCCTCAGGCCCAGGCGTTTCATCAGCAGAACCAGCAGTAATACACCCAAGCCCAAGTGCAGAACAGACAGAGAGGTTTCCAGTAGAGGGGACCCGCAGCTAGAGGACAAGGTCAGGCCATGATGATGACTATGGAAGAAGAAGTTGCACCAGGTGAGGTAGTGGCAGGTACTATTCTCGTCAACTCCTCTCCAGCATTGGTATTATTTGATTTTGGTGCATCGCATTCATTCATATCTGCACGATTCGCGACACGGATAGCATTGGAGCCCGAGCCATTATCAGTGAGGCTCAATATACTTACTGGTAATGATCTTGTGGGTGTAGATCGAGTATTTTCCTCGTGTCGGATCGTAGTTAGCGGTAGAGAGTTCCCCACTAGATTCATAGAATTCCCTATGGCAGACTATGATGTAGTCTTAGGCATGGATTGGTTGAGGAACCAGTATGCTAGTAGACTGCCATGTTGGCAAGGTTATCTTTAGTATCCAGGCGAGCCAGAGTTTTTATTTTCCAGAGGCGCAGTGGAACCATCATCTCCAGTATTGCGGATGGCCGTAGCAGCAGTACAGTTACCCAGGATAGTTGAAGAATTTCCAGATGTCTTTCCAGAAGAACTTCCAGGAATGCCGTCAGAGCGGGATCGAGTTCACTATAGACTTGATCCCCGGGACAGCACCAGTATCAGAGCGAGTCTACAGGATGGCGCCTTCAGAGTTGGAGATTTTGTACAAGATGATTGAAGAACTCAGGACCAAAGGATTCATTCGTACAAGTGGATCGCCTTGGGGAGCCCCGATGCTTCTTGTGAAAAAGAAGGATGGTACGTCCAGGTTATGTGTGGATTATCGTACCTTGAACTCAGTGACAATCAAAAACAGATACCCTCTCCCGAGGATAGATGACTTGTTTGATCAACTCAGAGGGGCTTCAGTGTTCTCGAAGATAGACTTGCGGTCAGGATACCACCAGATCAGAGTCAGAGAGCAGGACATCCCGAAGACAGCATTTAGATCGAGATATGGGCATTGGGAGTTCCTTCTTATGCCCTTTGGAGCGACCAATACGCCGGCTGTATTCATGGACCTCATGAATCGCATTTTCATGCCTTACTTGGATCAATTCGTGATCGTGTTCCTAGATGATATCCTGGTCTACAGCAAGAGCAAAGCAGAGCACGAGCAACATCTCAGAATCGTCCTTCAGACGCTTAGAGAGCATCAGTTGTACGCCAAGTTCAGTAAATACGAGTTCTGGCTCGATCGCATTTCGTACTTGGGTCACATCATTACCCGAGGAGGAGTGGAAGTAGATCTCCAGAAGATTGTGGCTATCGAGTCATGGCCAGTACCTAGTTCAGCGGCAGAGGTTCGCAGCTTCCTTGGATTGGCCGGCTACTACCGGCAATTCGTTTCAGATTTTGTAAGGATTTCAGCGTCGATGACCCAGTTGACCCACAAGGATGTGCAGTTCGCTTGGACAGCGGAGTGTCAGGAATCATTTGAGAAGTTGAAGCAAGGTTTGATAACGGCTCCCATTCTCACACTTCCAGATGGGACCGGAGGATTTAAAATTTATTGCGATGCTTCAGGCAGAGGATTGGGGTGTGTCTTTATGCAACGTGGGAAGGTAATATCTTATACATCACATCAACTTCGTGATCATGAGAAGAATTACCCGACCCACGACTTAGAACTGGCAGCAGTAGTGTTTGCACTCAAGCTTTGGCGGCACTACTTGTACAGAGATAGAGTGGAGATATTTACAGATCACAAGCCTGAAGTATGTTTTCACCCAGAAGGACCTTAATATGCGGCAGAGAAGATGGCTCGAGCTATTGGTAGACTACGATGTGGACTTGCAGTATCATCCAGGGAAGGCCAACGTTGTAGCAGATGCGTTGAGCAGGAGAGTCAGAGTTTACTTCCTAACGGCACAACCAGATTTATTGGCAGATCTTCAGAAGATGGAAATTGAAGTGGTTCTTCCTACCAACGTGGCGTTGATGGCTAGTCTACAGGTTCAATCCAGCATAGTTAAGAGGATCCGATGGCGCAGTCTACAGATTCCAAGATTCAGCGACTCAGAGCAGAGTGTGAGACAGAAAGAAGGCCAGAATTGTGCATTCATGAAGATGGTACACTTCGGCATGGCACTCGTCTTTGTGTACCCAGTGGAGATATCAGATAGGAGGTCATGGCAGAAGCTCACAGTTCACAGTATTCTATTCATTCCGGTGGCACGAAGATGTACCGTGATATTCGTCAGCATTTTGGTAGAATGGCATGAAGAGGGAGATAGCCCGATTTGTCTCTCGGTGTTTGGTTTGCCAGCAGGTTAAAGCTGAACATCAGAGGCCCGCTGGACTTCTTCAGTCCTTGCCGATTCTATAGTGGAAGTGGGAGCATGTGACCATGGATTTTATGACTGGACTGCCTAGATCCCCAGCTGGTCAAGATGCTATTTGGGTTATAGTTGACCGGCTCACGAAAGTGGCTCATTTTCTCCCATTCAGAGTTGGGCAGTCTACGGCTCAGCTAGCAGAGATGTACCTCAGGCAGATTGTCAGGCTTCACGGAGTGCCCGTTCGTATCACCTCGGACCGAGATTCAAGGATTATATCACACTTTTGGCGTAGCCTGCAAGAGATTTTGGGAACTCGTCTCTAGTTCAGTTCGGCATATCATCCGCAGACAGATGGTCAGTCGGAGCGTACAATCCAGACTCTTGAAGACATGTTAAGATCTTGTACACTTGACTTCGGTGGTTCATGGGAAGATCACCTGCACCTGGTGGAGTTCTCGTACAATAATAGTTTCCAGGCCAATATCCAGATGGCACCATTTGAGGCACTGTATGGCAGGAAGTGCACGTCCCCGCTAGCATGGGACGATGTCGGAGAGAGGCAGATGCTCGATCCAGAAATGATTGCCCACAGTTGAAGTAGTCAGAAAAGTCAGGGATCATCTTCGAGTTGCCCAAGACCGCCAGCGACATTGGGCCGATGCTCACAGGCGTCCCTTAGAGTTTGCTATCGGCGACCATGTATTCCTTAGGATCTCACCTAACCGCGGCGTCATTCGCTTTGGCATGCGAGAAAAGCTTAGTCCTAGGTATATAGGGCCGTTCGATATCCTGAAGCGAGTAGGAGATATCCTATCGTCTTGCTCTTCCGTCGTCGCTAAGTGAGGTGCATGATGTATTCCATGTGTCCCAATTACGACGGTATATCCCAGACCCGAGCCATATCCTAGACCATTTGGAATTGGTTGTTGGTACCAACCTTTCGTATGAGGAGAGGCCCGTGTCTATATTGGATCGAAGGGAGAAGATACTCAAGAACAAGACTATTAACTTAGTCCGTGTTGCTTGGGGTCATCACTCTCTAGGTTAGTCAACGTGGGAGCGTGAGACGACATTCGATCGTGATATCTTGACTTGTTTGACTCGTAAGGTATAATGTCTTCCTTATACCTTATGCTTTCCATCCCTTGTTTGTATGTATGATTGTATGATTGAACTGCTTAGTGTAGATTGTTGGTGCTTAGTGTAACTTGCCGTGGCAGTCTCTAGCTCCTTAATTAAATTCCGAGGACAGAATTCTTTTAAGGTGGGTAGAGTTGTCACCCTCATTTCTCGTATTTCGTATTTATACTTGTAATTGGATTTTGGCATGTATTTTTTATTTTTTGACTTGTGGAATTTTGGGTTTTCTCGTATTTTGTGTTTCGGCTCGGCTCGATTTAGTTGGTTTGGTTTGGTTTGGTTTGATTTTAAGCCCAAAGGAACACCTTAGCTATACTCCACCCTCATTCCACCACAATCCACCCTCATTAAAATCCCTACCTAACTTTCTCTCTCCTCCAAAATTTCTATTTATTTCTCCATCTTCTTCTTCCTCCTTCCTCCTTCCTCCACCAACCCATAGGCAAGTGTACCTTGCCACCAAATAAGCACCCCATTTTATTTATCCATTAGCTAGATTAGGCCATGGTGAACAACATTAGAACTTGACATTTTGTGATTTGGAGCTTCCATTTTCTAGATCTAAATTTTAACCATTTTTGGAATTTCTTGGTTTTGATCTATTAAATTTAGATTTTTGCTTGTTTTGAGGCTTCCATGTGAAAGAGAATTCAATTTTACACAAGTTAGAGCTTTGAAAATCTAAATTTTGTTTTGATTTGATCAAGTTATGAAGATTTGAAGTTTTGATGTTCTTGAGATTCTTCTCAGCCTGTTGGAGAAGATGACCCTCGGCCAGCGCTCTTTAGCGCAAGGCCATGTGCAGTTCAACTGTGCACAGTTCATCTGTGCGCAGTTCAACTGTGTGCAGTTCATCTGTGCGTAATTCATTTTCTGTACAGTTCAACTGTGCACAGTTCATCTGTGTGCAGTTCATTTCCTGTACAGTTCAACTGTGCACAGTTCATCTGTGCGCAGTTCATTTCCTGCACAGTTCAACTG